>CAUYON010133200.1:0-19128 GCA_963573935.1 Arctocebus calabarensis
TATGGAATGTCTTGGTATTTCTTGATCTGCCAAAAGAGGGGAGAAATGATAGTAATTTGGCTCAAATTGCCTTTTCTTTGAAGAAAATTTCTGAATGACTGAAAACCAAATATCTGTTTGGTCAACTTCACGGTTCTGCAAACTATAATAAAGTGCTCACAAAAGATGCAACTAGCCCCTTCTTGGATCTTCAGAATTATTTCCATGCTCGTAACTACTTGAATTTCCTTTGTAAAGGCCCCTAAAACATGAACATGCTCTTCTACCTCCTGGTTTCCTTACTAGAATTGTAGGTTGAGATTTTAATCCCTGTGGGCTTCAGAAAAATCATGACGGTGATCTGTTGAAACAACTGTGTCCCAACTCCCAGCAGAAGGGAATGATGGATGAAAACATGAACCTGTCATTTCAGCCAGTGACACCCCCCCCCCCAACCAATGATTATGCTTGGGGTTTTTGTTGTTTGTTTAAAATGATTAAATGATGCACCATTAAATGTCAAGTCAGCATCTTTTGCAAAATGGCCAGTGCAGCAGAATTCTCTGTCTCTGGAAGTGTTCGAGCTTAGAGAAAACATTTCAGATCGCCTAAGTTCTCATAAGCAGTTACTGTTGTCTGGGGGAGCCTTGTTCAGCCAAGATGCATGCGTGCAGGGGAGATGAACCTTGAGAGGGATTGTGTTTCTTAAGCCAAAGCCATTGCAAGCCCAGGGGACTTTTGCATTTTCTTTTTGTCCTGTTTTTTTTTAAAACTGCTGATTCTCTACATCTGTTTGTGGGAGGAGAGTTGCAACTCAGGACAGGATTTAGGAGACATGTTCCAATGACCTTTAAGAGTCTGCGTGGTGGGAGGTCCTTTTCGGGGAGTGTGGGTTGGTCCACTCTGGGACCCACCGAGCAAAGAGGGGGAGATGATAGTATAACATTAAAGGAAGATTGGCCTCCGGCCTGCAAATTTTGTTGGCAAGAAAGAAAAAGGGAGTGGTTACCACTATAAATTCTGCTCAAGGCCTCTTGAAAAGGTCGACGTGGTCTAGCAACCTGCCCATTGAAACATCCTTGGGTTCCGCGGCACTATGGGGAGATGCCCAGAGTGCACACAGATTTCTGACTTTGATTTTCATGAGCTCCCGTCACGTTTGCTAACACAGCAGAGGGCAAGGAGGGCCTTGTTGCACGGTCTCTGCCCACTGACTGGGACTCAGACCCAAAGGCAAGCCCGGATTGTGCAGACTTTCATCCCTGATAGGGAGTAAGGAGGAGCCTGCCCCACACGGAAGCCAGGCCCAGCTGGGGCTCTCGGCTACCTCCGCGCACCTCTGCCCTACCGCAGAGCCAAGCTGCGTGACGCTCACGGTCACGGAGCAAGCAGGAGACAAAGGCAAGTTCAAGTTGAGAGGGATATGGCAGAAAACAGAAATGAAAACCATATGTTCCAATCATGAAGAAAAGCAGTAACCTCCAGATTATAAAAACCAACCAAGTACTCTCCACCTGGGTCAGCTGAAATTTGAGTCCTAGCAACACAGGCCTGCCAGAGAAGCTAAGAAGAAACATCTCCAAAAAAAAAAAAGGTTTTTCTTTCCTTAAAAATTTGGTGAAGACATGGCCCTGAAACCCCACGGAAACTCTGATCTTTTTTTGATCACCATTAAATACCCGAGGGAGGTAGAAAACGCCCGAGAAAGACACAATCGGTAATGGCCAGTTGCTGGCCGTGGTCATCACCCCCAGATCAGGCAACGTAGGGACCTGCAGGTGATGAGAAGTGAGGGTAGGTGAAGAAGAATAAAGCAGCAGGTGGAACCCCAGCGAAACACAGACCCATGTCCTCCAGGAGCTCTTGGCTTTCTCTGCACAATGTAAATACCTTCACTGCTTCAGGGTGGCTGCTGCCCCCCTCGGCGACACACCTGTTCCAAATAAAGACTTTGCATGAGAGCACCTGTGTCCCTTGTCTTTGGCGGTGGGTTCCCATGCTATGCCATCATCCCTAAAGGCTGACCCCCAGAGGACAGCAGGCTGCTCGGTGAGGGGTTCACATGGCCTGGACAGGTGACCCACGGAGTTCCAGCATCACTGGTCTCCACTGAGTATTACCTGCAAGTTCAAGCTCCTGCTTGCGTCTCTCGAAGCCTTGCCAACATGCTGGAGAGAGACCTAGAGTTAGTGCAGGGACTGGGTGTGACTTTTAGTTCCATGACTAAACATGGGGTCTTTCGTATGTCAACATCCCTGGCCTGTGTGTCCTCCCCTTCCTCCTCTACTGCTTGGACATGAGAATCATATACAGTAGAACCTCTATAAGTTGACCACCAACGGACTGTAGCAAACTGGTCAACGTAAGGAACCAGGCCCACTGTGCTGATAGATACATAGGGTGCACGTCCAGTCTGTGAAAATCAGGTCACCTTAAGGAGGTGGTCAGTGTCAGGAGGTGTTCACCTATGGAGGTTCTACTGTATATAACTAACCCCTGGCATGATGTAGGTGTTCAGGGCAGAGAACAAAGCTAGGCTCATGCATTACGGGAAAAACGACTTGTCTGGAAGGATGTCAGGTGCAAGGTCCAGGTCTTCCGGTAGGGCTCCCCCTCCTTGCTTCCAGCAGAGCAGTTCTGGAAGCAGATGAGAGGCACCATCATGCTCTCAACTTTTTATTTCTTTCCAGCAGGTCAATAAATTTCTAAAGCTGTTGCTTCTGAGTTTTTAAAAAATGTGGACCTTCTTTCCAACATAGGCTTCCCCTCTTTCTTGTTACCCTGTTCATGCTGATTTTCTCTTTCCTTTCTTTCTATTTTTAAGAGACAGGCTCTCACTGTGTTGCTCAGGCTGGTCTTGAACTGCTGGGCTCAAGTGATCCCCCTGCATTGGCCTTCCAATGGGCCTACAGGCTCTTTCCCTCATTTCTTCCTTGGCTGCATGTGTGCTGGGCCCAGAGTTTGGGTCTCCCAGGGCCCTCCAGGTAGTCTGAAATTTCAGATCACTCTCCGATGCAGGTTTCGAAGGAAGGATTATCCTCCGGTTGGTTGATAATTGAATGCACATATTAAACTGTAGCTGAAAAAGAAATCCCTGTCCCCCACTAGTGCTAGAAGACGAAACGCACAACCTAGGGACCGGGGGACTTCATCCCGGGTCTGGCTTTGCCATTAACCAGTTGTGACCTGGGCTACCTTCTCAGGGATACTTCGCTTCGTAAGTGGGGAAGGGAGGAAAGGGAATTAGCAGGTTTCTTCCAACTCTAAGATTACATAACAATTTACTTGGCAAACCTAGAAGTCCATGGGGTCTTTTGCCCTGCTAGAAGGGTCTGAGAGTAAAATAATTTGAAAACGATGGCTGTACTGCTGGGCCACAGCCAGGGTGGGAGTCCTGCCATGCTTTGTCCCATCAGGGTGGTCTTCTTCCCCACTCCAGTAACTTATCAGGCATCCTCCCCCGTCTTGTATTGCGAGGTACAGCCGTGGGACTGATGATATTGAATTTTCCCAATATTTTTCTTATGTCAGGGAAGGGCACTAGGGTGTTTATGAACTGGGCAGTCAGCCCAAGGCATTAATCTGCAGTGGCCCACACAGACTGCTCTTCTTAGAGTTTGGCTGCCTGAATCCTTTTAAATACACTTAGGTTCTGAGATACTTGTGTCTAAACCAACCTTTCAGCTTTTAGCCTCACCAGCCCAACCCTCCTCCCAAATTTCCTCCCAGGTAGTGAGTTACAAAAGCTGTCAGTACCTGCATTATTCAGAGTTTGGGGAACAACTCCATGGAAATCTAAGTGCCAGGTCCCATGGGTGGGTTTCTGGTTTGGTTTCTGTTGGACAGCTCAACTCTTCTGTAAGTTAGAGCTACAGTCCCCAACCCCTAGGCCACGGACCAGTATCTACCTATCCAGGGTCTGATAGGAACCAAGCCGTACAGCAGGAGGTGAGTGAGTGAAGCTTCGTCTGTATTTATAGCCGCTCCCCATCACTTTCACCACCGCCTGAGCTCCAGCACCTGTCAGATCAGCAGCAGCATTACATTCTCAAGGGCATGAGCCCTGCTGTACTTTGATCTGCAAGAAGATTGCATGCTTCTAATGAGAATCTAATGCCCCTCCCACCTTCAGTGGAAAAATTGTCTTCCATTAAATCACTCTCTGGTACCAAAAAGGTTGGGGATCACTTTGTTTGTTCTAGAGACTCTGATATTCTTTCTCTTGACTACTTCCCTGTGTCCCTAGCTTCCTATTGCGTTAACTATGGGTATTTTTACCTAGCCTAACCCCCTCCAGTATATTTCTAAGGTTATGATAGCAGCGTCAGCTTGCATAGAAGTAAACCCAAATGTGCCTTTGTAGGTTGAGCATCCCTAATTCCAAATCCTTCAAAATCTACCAATAGAATGCCACAAATGGAAAATTTTACACATGACCTCTTATGATGAGTACACAATAATATTAACAATATAAAAAATGATCTTCAGGCTATGTGTGTAAGGTGAATATGAAATTGAAATGAATGTTATGTTTGAACTCAGGTCTTGTCCTGAAGATATCTTGTATATGTGCAAACATTCCAAAATACAAAAAACAACGAAAATGCTTCTGGTCCCAAGCATTTCAGATAAGGGATGTTCATCTTCTACCTAGGATTTCTTCTGAGTATTTAAAGTAAAATATTTGGGCTGGGTGCAGTGGCTCATGCCTGTAATCCTAGCACTCTGAGAGGCTGAGTCAGGTGGCTTGCTTGAGCTCAGTAGTTCAAGACCAGCCCGAGCAAGAGCGAGACCCTGTCTCTACTAAAAATAGAAAAATTAGCCAGGCGTGGAGGTGGCAGGTGTCTATAGTTCCAGCTAGCCAGGAGGCTGAGGCAGGAGGATCCCTTGAACACAGGAGTTTGAGGTTGCTGTGAGGTTGCTGTGACGCCATTGAGTTCTAGCCTGGATGACAGAATGAGACTCTGTCCCCCACACAAAGGGAGACCATAAAACAAACAAAAATAAAATGAAATGTGTAACATGGCAGTGAGGAGAAGAAAAGGAAACTAACATTGTTGAGTCCTTACAGCATGCCAGGTATTTTTTGTGCATTAATTCATTTAATGCATATCATTTTACAGGAGACAAAACAGGTATGCAGAGACTAATAATTGCTTGTGGCATTTAGCTAGAACCTCAGAGGGATTCAGACCTGTTTCTGCTAACCTTGGAGTCCATGCTATTCATTTTAGTTTGCTGCATCACATCTCCGTTTAGTCAGGAAATTCAAAGGTGACACGTTTATGATTCTAAATACATTTATCAGGTTCAGCTGCCTATGCCAAAAATTGGAAAAACAACACTTGCTTAAGTAAAATGGAAGTTTATGTCTCTCACACTTTAAAGGAGAATAGAAGTGTGGTATTCAGGGTTCATAGATCTAGTGTGCCTCAGGACTCTTGTATCTTTGCATTCCAGCATCCTCACATAATGATGTCCATCCTCTAGGTAACCTCATGGCCCAAGATGGCTGCTAGAGTGCCAACCATTTTGGATACCTTCCAGGTAGCTGACTGAAAGATAAATTCTCCCTGGTGAGTTACCTTCTTTTAAAGAGATTTCTGGGAAGTTCTACACTCTTCTGCATAGATAGTCCTCTGGAGCCACAGATTCTGTATCCACAGATTCGACAAACCACAGATCAAAAATATTTTGGGAAAAAAATACAAAATAACAATACAACAATTAAAAATTACAAATAATACGGTATAACAACACAGCATTTACATTATATTACATATTATAAGCAATCTAGAGATAATGTGAGGAGGTGTGTAGGTTATATGAAAATACCATATCATTTCATATAGAGGACTTGAGTATCTGTGGATTTTATTATCCGTGGAGGGGGGTGTGTCTAAGAACCCATCCCCCCAAACCAAGGGAGGCCTGTATTCCATTTGCAAGAACTTAGTCATATGGTCAAACTAGCTGCAAGGGACTCTGGACAATGTAGTCCATTTAACTGGGCATCATTATGATTCTGAAATAAAATTAAAGTTCTGTTATTAATAAAGACTGGCAACCAACAGCCTCTGCCACACTTAAACTACCAATAGGATTAGGTCCAGGGAAGAAGGATGCTCACAGGCAATAACATCCAGCAGTCCGTGGGTCTCCTGTATCTCCATGACAGCTGGTGTGATGAGAATTGTATCACCAAAGACAAGACATAACGCCCCTGAGAAAAAGAAGGGTTTTAATAGTGCCCTAAGTCCAGCTAGAGAGCAGCCACAAGGCCACAAGGGCCAGCTGTGAGCAGCTGCCTTTGCTGTCCGGTCTCAGGGTCTGCTGAGCACAAACCTGGGTGTGCCATGGAAGGCCCCTTCTAGTGGAGGAAATGACTGTGTCCCAGCAGTGGTATTTGCTGCCCATGACAGGGATACACAAGGAGAGGTGAATGGCAAACAAAGGGCGCAAGTTTCTGGGTTGCGGGGACCACAGACCTGTCCACCCTGACGTGTTCTGCCGTGAGGATTCTTTCCACCTTCTGCAGAGGGAGAGGCTGAAGGCCCTGTCATCTCTACACAAAGGTCCACTCTGTCTCCAGGGTGGCTGTGGGTGGGTCCATCCCAGAGAAGGGCGGAGCCACATTGCCTCCCACATCCTGGACAGAAAGTCCCCAGGAAGAGCCTGTGTCACTGCCTTCCTGCTCCAGTGGACCCTGTGTACAGCCATTACCCTTGTATTAACACAGGAACCCAATGACCTCTCTGTTCAGATATCAGATTTTGCCTTGGAACAGTTCACCTTTCTGCTTCATCATTTCAGCTGCTAGGGAAGGATTTTGTACCTGCTATCCTGGTTATTGAGATTTTTGTGTATAGAGCTATCTCTGCTAATGACAAAGATGCATCCTAGGGAAATTCTTGAATTTGGGGGGGGTCAGACTTTATAACTAAAAGCAAGTATGAGATGGGAGATGTAAGAAAGCGATTAAAGATGTCAAGGCAAAAGTTGTGGCATGCAAGAAAAATTCATGCAATATAAATCGACATGGCAGCAAACATTCTGAAGGGCATGGATAAGAATGTGTGCCCCCTGATGGGTCTTCTGGATGATGGAGGAGAGGCTGGGGGACCCTTGGGGGAAGCCAATGACTATATTTCAGCACATCTAGAAGATCCATCATTATATTCACTTCATCCCGATGAAGAAAACACTGTCAGTGAAATTAGTGCTTGTCTTTGATTGTAAGTGCATCCCAATTTCAAATGTCCCTGTACAGATAATGAAATACAGTAACCTTCATTTATTTGCTTTCCTAAGATTCCACAAACATGCTGTGCCCCACACACCTCCCAAGGCTTCCCCTGCAGGGCTGTTCTAGAAGACTCTGTAGGACCATCCCACACCAGCAGTGGGGGCTCTAGGGCTGTGGCTGTCAAACTTGGGGGTGTGTGCCAATGCCTGGAATCTGTTAGAAGAGAAAAAGAGCCTGATGTCATGTGCCCAGCATTAAACTCTTGACATTTTGAGACCAGTCCTAGCTCTCCCCTCATACTTTATAAGTGCTGGGCACTGACACTGCTTGAGTTGTGCTTTCTCTGCCCTGAAAATGTCTGTTTGTCCTTGAGTCTCAGTCTGAGCGTCAGGTTCCTCAGTAACTTCCCAGCTAGGTGAAATTAGTAGCTTTGGGTCAGGCGTCTCCTTCCTGATACTAAAGGTTCCAATGAACTTACTTAAAGTGTCGACT
Source organism: Arctocebus calabarensis (assembly GCA_963573935.1). NCBI lineage: Eukaryota > Metazoa > Chordata > Mammalia > Primates > Lorisidae > Arctocebus > Arctocebus calabarensis. Next base: position 7,718 of record CAUYON010133200.1, read on the forward strand.
CCGAGGTGACAGCATCATGATTGGATTGCATCTATCTCACGAATCCATAGGACCTTTCCTGGTACATCTCAATGACAGAGATTACCAATAAATATCTTTTTTGAAGGAAGAACGTGAACATTCAAATATTAGACAAAAGGAGAGGCAGAGTACAGTAAAGGCTCTGTCTTCTCTTGGTACAGTGGGAAGTCAACACCGTAGACCAGCAAAAGTTTAGGACAGACCTGGAAATGTTTTCACCAAAATATTAACAATAATTATCTTTGCAATTGAGATTATAGGCACATAGATATGTATGGATTGTTTATTTGTATTTCCTGTAAGAAATGATTGCATGGCTCGGCGCCTATAGCTCGGTGGCTAGGGCGCCAGCCACGTACACTGAGCTGGTGGGTTCGAATCCAGCCTGGGCCTGCCAAACAACCATGACAACTACAACCAAAAAAAAAAAAAAATAGCCAGGTGTTGTGGTGGGCTCCTGTAGCCCCAGCTACTTGGGAGGCTGAGGCAAGAGAATCACTTAAGCTGAAGAGTTTGACGTGGCTGTGAGCTATGACACCATGGCACTCTGCCCAGCACTCACACAAAAAAAGAAAAGAACAAAAAAATGATTGCATGAAAAAAAGACAAAGGGTTAAAAAAGAAGGAGAAAGGGGCAGTAAATGGAACTGGATCCTGCAGGTGGCAGATGGGGAGGAACGGCACGGATTAAGATGGGGTGGTTGGGATTCGGAATGGGTAAGGGAATTATGGGAGAGAGAAGTGCCTTAGCAAGGCAAAGAGAGGCCAGGGTCTGATTTTCAGGGAAGGTGTGGGCGGGGCATGAGCAGGTGGACACCTCCAGCTCCTCCTCCCAGACGCACAGCCTGGGCCAGGCCCCTCACCCTCCTAATGTGCTTGGACCAGGTGGATCAATCAAGGATGTAACGCACACACAGCCCCCTCTAATGCATTCACTCTTAAAAGGTCCAGTCTCGTTTTACCTCCAATCTAACCTACCATATAAGTCAGCAGAAGGTAACCTCAAAGATCCCCCTTCCTTTTTGCTACAGCCTACAATTCTTTCAATATGGGACGAGGCCTTTCATTACATTTAGAGATAAAACTCAACGTTGACTTAACTCGTGACCGAAATGCATTCTGAAATCTGACCAGTCAATGAACTTGTGTAAAGAATTGATGTCGGATTATTTTGCGTTTGGCTTTATATTCTTAAAAGGCTTCAAAAAGTGAGCTGGACATAGGGTGACCAGAGTGGACCCAAAGATCCTTGCTCTAAAGCATTAATATCCCTGTTCAGTTTCCTCCCATGTTAAAAAAAAGGCTGAACTTTCTAACCAGCTAGCATACTGCAAAAATTATGGTATGTGAATTTTGAACTTATAGCATAAAATGCTAATTTGATCTCTTAGACACCACACTCTGAGGGAAGCTAGCTGCCATGTCCTGAGGGCACTCAAGTAGCCTCCTGGAGAGGATGGGGAACTGAGGCCTCCAGGCCAACACCTTGCCAGCTGCAGAAAAGAGGGAGAGATGAAGTAGCTCTTCCAGGCCCGGTGGGACCTTTAAAGCAGTGGTCCCCAACCGTTTGGCGCCAGGGATCAGTTTTGTGGAAGACAATTTTTCCTCAGACCTGGTGGTGATTGGAGAGGGATGGGTCTGAGAGCAGGCGGAGCTCAGGTGGTGATGCAAGGCACGGGAGTGGCTGTAAATACAGATGAAGCTTCCCTCACTCGCCTGGGGGTTAGGAATCACAAGGCTAAAATGACTGTCCTGACATCTTGAATGCGATGTCACCAGAGAACACCAAGCTCAGCCACTCTTCACTGCTGACCCACGGAAGCAGTGTGAAATAACATATGTTTCTTGTTCTTTTCAAACTGCAAATGGAGAGAATAATTTGTTTTGCAGAAATAGAAAACTTTTTAAGAAAGTTTCAGTCTAAACAGTTAGAAAGCAAAAAAGAGACACTTTTTGATTGCTATTGGAAAAAGAAGAAGACATGTTAAGAACAGGGCCTGGAAAAGTTCATTCTGATGGCTTCATAATTTTGCCATTGAATTTGCCTTTGTTGTCTTCAACTATGGACAAATGAATAGAATTTGTCAGAAGAGTTTTCACTGTTGTCCTAGGGAAGACCTGGACACATGACTTTGACAGAATGTTATGTCAGAGCCATGCCAATATTGAGCTGCATGATTTATACCTTGAAATGACTGTCATTATTATAAAGATCTATTACTCTCAGCGGATTCTCCGTCAGAGTTATAATTGTGCCTATATTACATCTGGTTCAGATATGCCCCACATCTATAAGGTGGTACTATGAAGAAAAATAAGTTAAACCTGGAAACATTTTTATTTCCGTTAAAACAGATTGTCTTTGTTTGGATACTTCCCATGGATGGTGCTCATAAAGGGTTTCTTTTCTCTTTCAATCCAGACACGTCTCCGGTCATAGACCCATTGTGTGGACCGTGATATCACGTACAATGGAAAGCAAAGATCTTCTTATGAAAACGAAAGGTAAGCCGTTTGGGGCAGGTTTCCTCGATAGGCCCTGCTCAGGGCATATCTACCAATCTCTGGGGCAGGAGGCACTCACTTCAAGGACTGAGCTCTGAAATCACATGGATTTCTTTGGAAATACATATTTGATTTCTAAAGAAATGACGTCATGAGAGAGAATGGGGGATATATCGGAGGTTTATGGAATCCAAGTTTAAAATCCCACCAAGTATCAGGACTTATCCTTAACCATCAGGGTGATAGGCTGTAATAAATGGTGAATAAAAGCCACTTTTCAGGGGAAAAAAAATCTCTGCTTGTGGAATGGAGGCTGCAGAAGGTGGCTGGCCGTCCTCGGAAGCACACAAAGCTTGGGATAGTCTCATGAGGGTGGGGGAGCCCTTGTCATTTGTATGGGCGAGGCTGCTGGCAAGTGGCTCATTTTTTAGGAACGGAAAATGCTGGGCTGCCTGCTGCCACTCGCAGGTGATGGGTGACCAGGGGCAAGCCACCTCTCTGCGCCTGCCTTGTGAACAGAGGCAGCCTGTCGGCATTTCACCACCAGAGGGCAGTGTGCGTTCACACCAAGGACGGATTGGCTCCAGGAGCGCCCCAGGGCCGGCAGGTTGTGGCACTTGCTGGCTGTTTTTTTTAGAAACAGAATCCACAGACCTACTTTGATTTACTTTGCTGCAACAGGCTGGCATGAAAGGCTTTCAGGGCTCTGTTCCGGGACTCCTGATTGTGAAAATGTGGAGGTGACTCCCATGCTCGTTTGGAAGGACGTCTGGGCCTTTGAGCAGGACAGGGCTCTGCAGTGAGTAGGAGCTTTGTCACTTATTGTGTGATGCTGGTGTGTCACCCGTGACAGGGATTGTTATGAAGTAAATAAGATGCTACACGGTAAGGGCCTTGGCATGGGGTAGGTAGTACAAGGTGCTCCGTCGATGAGAACCAGCCGGCATTCTGGTGAATAGGGAAGGATTCACACCATGCACAAACCCATGGGGGACAGTGAGGAACAGGTGGTCCTATATGTGCCCACCCCAGAGGAGTACAGCAAGTCCTTGCAGGACAAGGGCCCCTGAGGACACTTGCTGAACCATAGAGAAACCTCAGTCCTTGGGCCACATACCATTTGAGCCTCGCCCCCCTTCCTTGCACAGAAAGAACCTCTCCTCCCTTGGCCATTTGAAGAGTCCCACTTGCCTGTGGGGGCCTCCTATGAACTCCCCTGTTATCCTTCGAGACCCAGGCTGGCAAGTTGGAGCACACCACAGAAGCTTGGACCCAGAACAAAGCCCAGTTATTTAGCCCACAATCACCTGCTCACAAGTGAGCCTTGGAAGCTGCAGCTGATGGCAGTGACCACTTCATGCTCACGGAATGCTGGGGTCGAATGAGGCTTGAAGGACATTAGCAATCATCCAGGCAGTGATGTCGGGCTATATCATCCATAGCCCAGGTCTAGGACGATGTTTTTCAACTTTTCTTATCTCACCGTACACTTGAACCTATGGTTAAACTTTTGCAGCGCACACTTAAATTATCTTGATCAAGAAAAAGGGTTAAAAAAGGGATATACGTGCTGTGTTTTGAGCTTCTTTTGAAAGTTAATTGAAATAATGACCTTTAAAAATGTTTGTGGTACACCAGTTGAAAATCACTTGCCTAGGGTCTGGTTTTTCTTGGTATTAGAGATGGCGAATCACCAAATAGCTATTATGGTTTGGGGTAATACCCTTCTTAAGCCTCGGACTCCCTACCCTCAGAGTGACACGATGGTGTGGCTTTTGTCCCCTCCCACCTCACAGTGTAGAATAAATGAGGTTAAAATACCTCACACATGCACAGCACGTACATTGTAAACAGAGCTTATAGGGAGACGATTCTCTATGGGTCTCTTGCCTTCCTGCCTGTTTTGCAAAGAGAGGCCCTGACTGCTTTTGTTTGGGATTAGCTTGCCAAGGATGTTTGTAAGACAAGTGGACTGGGAAGAGGGAGTCAGTGTCCACCTCCAGAGGAAACAGCAGGTTTGTTTACTGCACAGTAGAATAAAGACAATGTCTCTCTCCAGGGCAAAGTTCAGGTGGGCACATTACCCATTCTAAAAAAAAAAAAAAAAATTGATGAGTTTCCTAAACTCAAGATTCCTGCCCGTATGGAAGTCTTATCTGGTCTCTTCGCCTCGTCCTGTTGTGGTATACTGGGGTCTAGGGATCCCATGCAAGAATATGCTGAGAGTCTGGAGGCTGCTGTTGCTGTGAGTAACAATTTCGGTTAGCTCTGAGCCAGGAGTCTCGTGTCTTTTACCATCACCTATGAAACTGGCCAGCTCCCTTTTAGCTTATGGGTCCAGGGAAAAAATCTCATACTCAGACTTTTATTTATTTATTTATTTTTGTAGAGACCAAGTCTCACTTTATCACCCTGGTAGAGTGGCTGGCATCACACAGCTCACAGCAACCTCCAACTCCTAGGCTTAGGCGACTCTCTAGCCTCAGCCTCCCAAGTAGCCGGGACCACAGGTGCCCACCACAACCCTCGGCTATGTTTTTGTTGTAGTTTGGCCAGGACTGAGTTTGAACCCATCACCCTTGGTATATGGGGCCGGCGCCCTATTCACTGAGCCACAGCTGCTGACCTCATACTCATTACAGTCCTTGACAACTTTCATCTAAGATTTCTTTATCTAGTTTTTACAATAATCTTGCATGCCAGGTATGCAGGTATTTTTATTCTTTTTTTTCAGTCGAGGGGACAGAAGCTCAGGAAAGTTAGGGACATTTCTAAGGCCAGCTAATACCACAGCAGGGATGACACTAATACCTAGAAAAAAATGTTACATATTAATAATTAAAGAGACTATTTTCTTCAAATTTCTCTTCCCCTACGTGGATGGGGTTAACTAGGAATTGCTTTGCTTGTTGGTTTTTAAAATTAATTTTCTAGTTCCCTAGGAAAAAAAGTGATGTCAATGGATTTTGCTCTATTATTCTCTTGTCTTAGTGACCTGAAGTGCATGGGGTTTTCTCTCAGGCATTGATTTCCCTGAAGAAGGTGACAGCTGCTGAAGCTGGCACAGCCACACACTTGGACACCTGTTCCTGGAGGCAGCTGGTGGCCTCATGATGTCCCCTCAGGGAACTGTCGGGCTGTGCCAGTCAGCAGAGATCTGTCCACTAACAGAAATGACCACAGGTGAGGAGCCCTGAGACCCTCCACGCCAACCCCTATCCCAGGCCTGTGAGTGGAAGGCTGGAGGGAGGGGACAGAGGAATGGGCTCTGACGAGCCTGGAGGGGCAGTGATAAGAAGGGAGCCCTTCCTGGGCTTGGCATCTGCTAGGGAGAGGAGGACAAAGGACAGAGCTTCTCCCAAAGGACTTGGGTGAGAGTCAGGGGACTCACAGGGCCCACCAACAAAGAGGGGTAGGATAACCTGATTGTCTCACCTCCCTCTCCTCCCTCTCTCTCTAGCCCTTTGTTTTGTGTATTATAATGAAAGGGGCCTCGGTGGACACTAACTTTAGACTCCTGCGTGTGTCTGTGTGTTCTGTGCGTCTCCGTGTCGTGTGTTGTGTATCCCCGTGTTGTGTGTGTGGACATGGGGAGTGAAGGATGGAGCGTCACACTGGAACTGGAAGAGGGAGCGGAAGAGGGTTAGACTGGCATTTGGTTCTTTGGCGATCACTCCCACTTTCAGACAGGGTAGAATTAACATTGTGGGCCCTGGCATTCTATTTGTTGTCGGTTTTTGTTTCGAGTACATTTTTTTTTTTTAAATAGCTCGCAGATTGATTCTAATACCCTGCGAGACCTAGGAACCAATTCTCTCGTTCGATGCTGTTCAGTAACCACTGGCTGCGTGTGACAATTGCGGACTTGTAGGGTGGCTAGTCCAAACTGGAACACGCTAAAATACACCCTGTATTTGAAGATTTCATACAAAAAATGAATGGAAACTAGCCTGATACTTTTATATTACACATTGAAGCACACTGTTTTGATGTATCAGGCTAGATAAAGTATATTACTCAGATTCATCTCATCTGCTTCTTTTCCTTCTTTTAATTGGCACTCCTAGGGATTTCAGTTTTGCAAATGGCTTGCATTCGCAGGCCACACTATATTTCGAGGGGATGATGCTGCTCTAGCAGAATAAGTGGCTTGTGTGTCATTGCAATTCTAGTTAGTGACAGGGAGGGATTCAAGGCAGCAGCTCTGCTACCCAGCCCAGCCTCGGAGCTGGGCAGCCACATGTGCGTTCTGGATTACCCCCCACTCCCACTCCCAGCTCTTGAGAGTGTTTGAAAGAAGCTTAGTATTGAAGAGAGATTTCTGTTTCCTTCATTGCTGGAAGCACCAAGCATAATGCCTGGCACAGAGTGGGCACAGGATGCAGGCTGTAGAATTAATGGGTCCTTATTGTTACCTCTCCACGTCACTTGCAGTCCTGCAAAGCCGTTGCAATGCTGCCCCCTGCTGGCTGGTTATTGGAAGTGCTCAGTGAGGTTGCTCAGACTCCTTGGGTAGATATTGTCGTTTGTTCCCGCACTGAGGGTTGTGTGTACTGTGTGCTGTGTGCGCTGTGCATGTATGCGTGCTGCATGTATAGACAATGATGCATGTGCACATTTGCACTTGCTGGGGATGGGGGTGAGGGGTAATCCATAACCCACAAGTGCCTGCTCAGCTCCAAGGCTGGGCTGGGTAGCAGAGCTGCTGCCTTGAATCCCATTCTGCCACTAACTAGAGTAGCAATGTCACACAAGCCACTTAGTCTGCTGGAGCAGCCTTGTCCCATAGAAAATAATGTGAGCTGCAAATGTAAGCCATTTGCAAAACGGAATTCCCTAGGATTGCCAGTTTAAAAAAAAGAAAAAGAAACAGATGAGATTAATTTGAGTGATCTATTTACCACTCCACAGGTGAGAGATTGTCTTAGTTTAATTCTTTTTCTCCCATCCTTGGAGTGGGGATGCCTGGCCCACAGGGAATTGTGGAAAGATTCTCGTGTTCATAAAGCAGGATCCCCAAGCCATATAAGAATTTTGTTGCACCACAGGGTCTTCTTTCTTCTACACAAAATTATTCCTATAATAGTGCACAAGTGTCCTCTGAGGACCTCAAGAAGTCCCAAACAGGAAATTCCAGTTCAAGCCTGTTGTTCGAGTCTCTGCACTAGACAGCTTGCTATGGGGCCATGGGATGGTGCAAAGCCTTGGAGAAGGTGGCAGTGAGTGACTAAGGGCAGTCATGGGACAGACAGAGTCTCCAAGGTGGAGGGAGCCCTTGTCTTGTGCCAGATAAGAAAAAAAACGTGAGACATGAATTGCTGATGGCTGAGCCTCCTGGAGAGCCCCACGATATGTGGAACAAGCGTTCATGCACTTGAAACACATAGAAACCATTGGCTGAAGGTTGTGGGCTTTTTCCTGCTGAAGGCTCGTTTGAGTGTGATGCGTGGAGAATGCAGGAGGGCCCCAGCTACTCCGATCGTTTTCCTTTCTTATTTTTGTAGGGGTAAAATGAAACCACGTTACCTCTAGATACTGTATGAACTGTGAATCCACTCTAGAAAGCATTATATTTTTCCTCCAAGGAGCAATTAAGTTGTGGTTTCTGGATGGAAATTTCATGAGTAGTCTGCAGATGATCTTAAGTGGGTCATATTGCTTTCTGAGACTGTTTCCTTATCCATACCATGTCCCACTTTTCTCAAGGGGGTAACTTGGATCCTATATGTCGTGGTTTTCAGCCCTGGTGGTACATTTGGAAGTAATCCTGCCTGTGTCCCTATCCAGACCAATGAAATCAGAATTTGTGGGTGTTTGGACTGAGCATCGGTGGTTTAATAACACTGTACTGTGTGACCATGGTTATTACATGCAAAAGAGTCTCTGAGAACCATAGCAAACTCAACAGGCAGGAGAAATTCTGTATATTGGGCTTCTGCTTCCAAAATGGTGGCAAACTGGCTTCTCTACCCTCCCTGGAACTAATGCCAATCCTACACAAACTCTTCAGAACAATTGAAAAGGAGGGAATTAAAACTCATTCTACAAGGTCAGCATTACTCTGATACCCAAACCAAAGACACTGGAAATCTACAAGCTAATATCATCCATGAACTTGGAGACAAAAATTCTCAACAAAATACTAGCAAAAACATATTAAAAAGATCATTCGCCAAGATCAAGTGAGATTCATCCCAAGGATTGTTCAACATATACAAATGAATAAACATAATACACCACATAACAGAATCAAGAACAAAAATCAAGTGAATGTTTTAATAGATGCCAAAAAACCACTTGGTAAAGTTTAACATCAATATAGAAGGGATACACTTCAAAAATAATAAAAGTCATCTATGACAACCCACAGCTAACATTACACAGCACGGGGAAAAATTGAAGGCCTTTCTTAAGATTGGAACAAGACAAGGATACCCACTTTCACCATTGTTATTAAGCATACTAACGGAAGTCCTGGCCAGAGCAATTAGGAAGGAAAAATAAATACTGGCCATCCAAATTGGAAAGGAAGAAGTTCAGTTAGCCTTCTTCACAGATGGAATGTTCTTATCCCTAGAAAAACCCGGAGACTCCACTAAGAAACTATTAGAACTGGTAAACGAATTCAGTAAAGTTGCAGGACACGAAGTCAACATAGCATTTATACATGCCAACAGCAAATAAACCGAAAAGGAAATCAAGAAAGCAATGTCATTTATAGTAGCCACAAAAAAATAAAATAAATAAAATACCTAGGAATCCATCCAAGAAGTGAAAGATCTATAGAAGAAAAACTATAAAACTTTTCTAAAAGAAATACAAGAGGGCACAAAAAAAAAAAAAATAGAAATACACCCTATGGTTCTGCACTGGAAGACTCAATATCATTAAAATGACAATACTACCCCAAAACAATTCACAGATCTAGAGCCATCCCTATCAAATATCAATGACATTCTTCACAGAAATAGGAAAAAGAAATCCTACCCCATGAGTAGCCACAATAATCTTGAGCAAAAAGAACAGAGCTGAAGGCGTCACACTACCTGACTTCAACATTTATTATACAACCATAGTAACCAAAACACTATAGCATTGTCATAAAAACAGACACACGGGTCAGTGGAATAGAACAGGGAGCCCCGAAAAAAATACACGCATACATTTGCAACCTACTCATTTTTGACAAAGATGACAAGAACTTACAATGGGAAAAGGACAGCCTTTTTGATTAATGGTTCTGGGAAAATTGAGTAACAATTATACGGAAGAGTGAAACTAGACCCCTATCTCTTACCGTAGGCAAGAACCAAATAAACATGGATGAAAGACTTGGATGCAAAACCTGAAACTATGAAACTACTGAGAGAAAACCTCGAAGAAATGCTCCAGGATATTGGTCTGGATGAAGATTTTTGGGTAAGACCTCCAAAACACAGGCAGCCCAAGCCAAAAATAGATCATTGGGATTATATCAAGTTACAAAGCACTTGTACAGCAAAGGAAGAAACCAGCAAAGTGGGGCCTCTTGTCACGACAAAAGGTCCCTTCACTGTCTGTGGTAGACGCATCTTGGTCTGTAGACTTACGTTTGTCTTCCTCATTACGCTTTGTTTCATGCTTAAAAAGAAATAACAAAGGAAGTTTACAGCCCACAGCATGGAAGAAAATATTTGCAAATTCTTCATCTGATAAGGGATTCATTACCAAAATATTCAAGGAGCTCAAGCAATTCAGTAGCAAAAAAAAAAAAAAAACAAAAAAAACCCCATACTAATAATAATCCAATTAAAAATGAGCAAAAGATCTAAATAGACATTTATCAAAGAGGAAGACATATAAATGGCTACCAGATACACGAAAAAATGCTCAACATCACAAATCATCAGAGAAAAAAGCAAATCAAAATCAAAATGTGATTATCATATCATCCTAGTTAAGATGGCTTGTATCAAAAAATACAGGCTTGGGCAACGCCTGTGGCTCAGTGAGCAGGGCGCTCGCCACATATACCGAAGGTGGTGGGTTCAAAACCAGCCTCTGCCGAACTGCAAAACAGAAAAATAGCCGGGCGTTGTGGTGGGCGCCTGTAGTCGCAGCTACTTGGGAGGCTGAGGCAAGAGAATCGCCTAAGCCCAGGAGTTGGAGGTTGCTGTGAGTTGTGTGACGCCACAGCACTCTACCCAGGGCGATAAAGTGAGACTCTGTCCCAACAAAAAAAAAAAAAAAAAAAAAAAACAGGCAATAACAGATGCTGGGAAAGATGTGGAGAAGGGGGAAACCTTGGGCTGGGCGTAGTGGCTCACACCTGGGAGGCCCAGGTGGGTGGATTGCTTGAGCTCGCAGGTTCAAGACCAGCCTGAGCCACAGCAAGACCTTGTCTCTAAACACAGCTGGGTGTTATGGTGGGTGCCTGTAGTCCCAGAGACCTGAGAGGCTGAGGCAAGAGAATCACTTGAGCCTAAGAGTTTGAGGTTACCAGGAGCTATGTTGACACTGCATTCTACTGAGAGTGACAAAGTGAGACTCTGTCCCCCCCCAAAAAAAAAGAAAGAAAGAAAAGAAAAGAAGTGGGAAACCTCATACCATGTTGATGAGATTATTAATTAGTGCAGCCACTGTGGAGAACAGTATAGAAGTTCCTTTAAAAACTAAAAATAGAATGGCTCAGCGCCTGTGGCTCAAGCAGCTAAGGCGCCAGACGCATACACCTGAGCTGGCGGGTTCGAATCCAGCCCGGCCCGCCAAACAACATTGACGGCTGTAACCAAAAAATGACTGGGCGTTGTGGTAGGTGCCTGCAGTGCCAGCTACTTGGGAGGCAGAGGCAGGAGACTCGCTTGAGTCCAGGAATTGGAGGTTGCTGTGAGCTGTGATGCCACAGC
>CAUYON010133202.1:0-21443 GCA_963573935.1 Arctocebus calabarensis
GGCGCCCGCCACAACGCCCGGCCATTTTTTGGTTGCAGCCGTCATTGTTGTTTGGCGGGCCCGGGGGCTGGATTCGAACCCGCCAGCTCAGGTGTACGTGGCTGGCGCCTTAGCTCGTTGAGCCACAGGCGCCGAGCCAAGAAATGTTTGATTTCATACTCACACATTTTTTAAAGGAATATTAAAATACATATAGAAGCATTTTGAAAACAATGACCATTTACTTTTGTATTCAGAAATGTGCAGGCTAGTTAAATAGAGAAATCCCTCCCTAAAAATGCTGAATAAAATATCAAAAACACAAATGTGAAAGCTCAGATGAACTAGCATTAAGGGCATCAGTCAGAGCTAGAATAGCAACAGAACATGATCTCATCAAGGTAACAGCACGCTCCCTGAGGTCTGGGGTGCAAATGGCCAGAGTCAGGCACCTCCTGGGCACTTCAGTCTTCTTGGTCTCAACTGGGGATTCCAGCCACTACTGAGGGGATGAATATAATGTGGCTTTAACCAGCTTCATGGAGGTGTCACCTTGCCTTGATCACCTGGGGCCTACCACTTCCTAAGTCTCTCTGGCTCCATAGTGTGGGATATTCTTGGGAATCTCTTGGACCCACTCCTGCAGACACATGTTTAGGAGAGTAAATGTTTCTGGGGTGAGTCTTCACTAGTGATTGGCCAAAAAAAAAAAAAAAAATTATTCTTTTTATTTCCTCTCATAAAGTGCCTCAGAAAATCATAAGAGAATCAACCACCTAGCTTGGTAAAGCCACTTTGTACTGGCTTTTCCTCTGTCTTTCACTCTTTCCATCCCTTACTCCTGCTTCTTAGGATCGCTTCACAAATTAATCACAATTTTCCTAAGCTCTGCTTTTAGGAGAGCAAACACAAAACAGGGAAGAGGAGAAAAGGCCTGAGGTCTGGTCCTGGGAGGTAAAGTATCCTTCCACCTTCCAAATTTGGGACTCTCAAAAGTCACTGTCCTAGGGATAGAAACTGGGGGAAAAAATTAGCCTAGCAAAGACTTTCCTATATCCACTTATCTGGGGCTGGAGAAAGAACACAGGGTAGGCTCAGCGCCTGTGGCTCAATGGGCTAAGGCGCCAGCCACGTATACCTGAACTAGAGTGTTCGAATCCAGCCTAGGCCTGCCAAACAACAATGACGGCTGCAACCAAAAAATGGCCAGGCGTTGTGGCGGGCGCCTATAATCCCAGCTACTTGGGAGGCGGAGGCAAGAGACTCGCTTAAGCCCAGGAATTAGGGGTTGCTGTGAGCTGTGATGCCACAGCACTCTATCCATGGTGACAAGTTGAGGCTCTGTCTTAAAAAAAAAAAAAAAGAACACAGAGTAAAGAAATTCCTAATAAAAGCCAACATTCATGCTGAGAAAAGCCCCAAATTACATTCCCTGTGTGACTGGAAAAATCCTGTTTTTCACAATGGTTCTGAGTTAGAAAGAAAACAAAATCCTTTCTGGAAGAATACAAAGCAAACAAAAATCCTTTCTGGAAGAATATATATTAAACATAGATTCAAAGAATTCCAAGGAACATGAGGTCATAATGAAAACTCAATAAACTATGAGGAAACAAATCACAAGGAGGGTGAGTCAGCAGAAAGAACAAATTATGAGACCCACAAATACTATACAACATGGAATGATAAAGATACAGAATAGAAAATAAATATTTTAATATGTTTAAGGAAGTGATGACTGAGGCAAAGAAACTAATAAAATTAGTCATATTTGAAAATGAAACAGATAAAACTCTAGAAGTGAAACTGTAATTATTAAAATTTAAAAACATCATAAGAAAAGTCAAAGAAAGCACAGTGAACATAGTTGAAGAGAGAATAGTAAATTGAAATGTAAAACGTAAAGAAATTACCAAAAATTCCACAAAGAATGATGAAAAGAAACACAAAAAACAAGTTAAGAAACACGTCAGAAATTCAACATTTGTTCATGATAAAAGTCTCAGCAAACTAACAATTAAAGGGAACTTCTGGCTCAGTGCCTGTGGCTCAAACAACTAAGGTGCCAGCCACATACACCTGAGCTGGCAGGTGAGAATCCAGCCCAGGCCCACCAAATGACGGCTGCAACCAAAAAATAGCTGGGCGTTTGTGGCGGGTGCCTGTAGTCCCAGCTACTCAGGAGGCTGAAGTAAGAGAATCGCTTAAGCCCAGGAGTTGGAAGTTGCCATGAGCTGTGATGCCACAACACTCTACCAAGGGTGATAAAGTATGACTGTCTCTAAAATAAAATAATTACAAAAAAAAACAACCTACATCTGCTGTCACATTTTATAATAAAAGGCTGAATGTTTTCACTGTAAGATCAGGAACAAGGAAGCAAGGCTGTCCATTTTTACCACTCCCATTCCATATTTACTGGATGTTCTAAGCAGTGCCATTAAATGAAGAAAAATAAATAAAAGGCTTAAAGATTGGAAAGGAACAAATAAATATGTCTCCATTAGCAGAATACATAATTGTCCATAGGGAAAATCACAAAACTGTATTGAAAAGCTACAACTAATAAGTGAGTTTAGCGAGGTCACAGGATACAAAGTCAATAGGAAAAAACCATGATGTTTTTATATACAGTAGAACTTCTGTAAGTTGACAACCCAAGGGAGTACAACAAACTGGTCAATATATGGAAGAGGTCAACATAAAGAACTTCCCTTGAGTACATGTGGGGCATGTCTGCTCTATGAAAATTAGATCCCCTTAAGAAAGTAGTTCAGTGTACGGAGACAGTCACGTACAGAGATTCTACTGTATTGGCAATCACCAGTAAAATGGGAATTTTTAAAAATGATGCTTTAAAAACAAATAGAGATAAGGTCTCATTCTGTCACCCTGGCTAGAGTGCAGTGATATGATCATAGTTCACTGTAACCTTGAATTCCTGGGCACAAGTGATCCTCCCGCCCAGCCTCTTGAAGAGCTAGGACTATAGGTGTGTGCCACTATGCCCAACCTTTTACGTTTTTTTTTTAGAGATGGGGTCTTGCTGTCCAGTCTAGCCTGCCTTCCTTGTAAATGTCTTGGAACCTGGTAACATCATTTTACCACTTAAAAGCTTCCCTTTTTGGATAGGGACTCTTCATAAGTTGTTCTTAACTCTCTGGGGCCACTGGCTCTGAGGCAGTCATTGTTGTCTGCATCAAGTTTCTTTTTTTAATTTAATTTATTTTTTATTTATTTTATTATTATTATTTTTTTTTGCAGTTTTTGGCTGGGGCTGGATTTGAACCCATGACCTCCGGTATATGGGGCCAGTGCCCCACTCCTCTGAGCCACAGGCACCACCCATAATTTATTTATTTATTTTTTTTTTTTTTTGAGACAGAGCCTCAAGCTGTCACCCTGGATAGAGTGCTGTGGCATCACAGCTCACAGCAACCTCCAATTCCTGGGCTCAAGCGAGTCTCCTGCCTTGGCCTCCCAAGTAGCTGGGACTACGGGTGCCCACCACAACACCTGGCCATTTTTTGGTTGTAGCCACCATTGTTGTTTGGCAGGTCCGGGCTGGATTCGAACCTGCCAGCTCAGGTGTACGTGGCTGGCGCCTTAGCCCGCTGAGCCACAGGCGCTGAGCCTATTTATTGTTTTTATTTTTGAGACAGAGTCTCACTATGTCGCCCTCAGTAGAGTGCTGTGACGTCAGCTCACAGCAACCTCAAACTCTTGGGCTTAAGCGATTCTCTCGCCCAACCCTACCAAGTAGCTGAGACTATCAGTGCCTGCCAAAACCAGTCTATTTGTTGTTGCAGTTGTCGTTGTTTAGCTGGCCCAGGCCAGGTTCAAACCCACCAACCTCATGTATGTGTAACCACTATGCTACAGAGGCCAAGCCTGCATCAAGTTTCTATCCATACTACTCTTTCTTGCCTCTGGCAGAGCCCCCATTTGTACGTCCCACTCCTACCGGGTGCTCAGGAAAACTGTTTCATTCTACAAGCTCAAATGGTAAATCCCAGTTGATTTATGCTAATTCTTTTTGCAGACATTGGTTTAAGAGTTGGAGAAGGAGACTGTCTTGGTCCTTCTCTGCCACTATAAATATCTTTGACCGGGTAATTTATAAACAGCAAAAATTTATACTCACAGTTATGCCGACTAGAAGTCCAAGATCAAGGCACAAGCAGATTTGGTATCTGATGAGAGCCCTGATTCTGCTTCCAAGTGAGACCTAGCTGCTGTGTCCTCAAATGGCAGAATGTAGAAGAGCAAAAGACAGAAAGGCTAGCTAGTCCCCTCTAGGCTTTATTTTTTTTATCTTCTTTTTTTTTGTTGTTGTTGTTTTGGGTTTTTTGGAGATAGAGCCTCAAGCTGTCACCCTGGATAGAGTGCTGTGGCATTACAGCTCACAGCAACCTCCAATTGACTGGGCTCAAGCGAGTCTTCTGTCCCACCTCCCAAGTAGCTGGGACTATAGGTGCCTGCCACGACACCCGGCCGTAAGCTTTATTTTTTGAGACAGAGTCTCACTTTGTCATCCTAGGTAGAGTGCAATGGTCATAGCTCACAGCAACCTCAAGCAATTCTGGGGCTCGAGCAATTCTCTTTCCTCAGCCACCCAAGTAGCTGGAACTGTAGGCACCTGCCACTACGCCTGGCTAGTTTTTCTATTTTTAGCAGAGTTGGGGTCTTGCTCTTGCTCAGGCTGGTCTTAAACTCCTGAGCTCAAGTAATCCACTGGCCTTCCAAAGTGCTAGGAATATAGGCGTGAGCTGAGCCACCGCGCCTGGCCTTCTAGGCCTTTTGTGAGGGAATAATCCTGTCTGTGAGAGCAGAGCCCTCTTGGCCTAATACCTTCTGAAGTCACCACCTCTTAACACTGTTGCATTGGCAATTAAGTTTCAACATGAATTTTGGAGGTAACACAAACACTCAAACCATAGCAGAGACTTCTCAGAAAAATTTTGGTGAAATATAGATTTTGCACATGTTCTCTTCCAGTGTTTAGCTTGCTTCTTCAGTTTTTTTGTGGTACTTTTTAACGAGCAGTTTTTTTTAAATTGGCTTTTTTTTTTTTTTATAGAGACAGAGTCTCACTTTATCACCCTGGGTAGAGTGCCTTGGTGTCACACAGCTCACAGCAACCTCCAACTCCTGGGCTTAGGCGATTCTCTTGCCTCAGCCTCCTGAGTAGCTGGCACCACAGGTGCCTGCCACACACCTGGCTATTTTTCTGTTTTGCACTTCATCGAGGTTGGGTTTGAACCCGCCACCTTCAGTATATGGGGCCAGCGCCCTACTCGATAAGCCACAGGCACAGCCCTTTTTTTTTTTTTTTGAGACAGAGTCTCACTCTGTTCCTTAGGCTAGAGTACTGAGGCAGCATCATAGCTCACTGCAACCTCAAATGCTTCAGATTCCCGAATAACTGGGACTATAGGCGCCTGCTACAACATCCACCTAATTTTTCTACTTTTAGTGAAGATGAGGTCTCACTCTTGTTTAGGCTGGTCTTGAACTCCTGAGCTTAAGGCAGGGATTCTCCCAAAGTGCTCCCACTTCAGCTTTCCAGAGTGGTAGGTTACAGGTGCCTGGCCAGTTTAGAAGGTTTTTTTTTTTTTTTTGAGATAAAGCCTCAAGCTGTCACCCTGGATAGAATGGCTGTGGCATCACAGCTCACAGCAACCTCTAATTCCTGGGCTCAAGCAAGTCTCCTGCCTCCGCCTACCAAGGAGCTGGGACTACAGGCGCCCACCACAACACCTGGCCATTTTTTGGTTGCAGCTGTCATTGTTGTTTGGCAGGCCCAGGCTGGATTCAAACCCACCTGCTCAGGTGTACATGGCTGGCACCTTAGGCCATTGAACCACAGGCGCCGAGCCGAGGGTGGAAGGTTTATTTTTTTTTATTTTATTTTTGAGACAGAGTCTCAAGCTGTCACCCTGGGTAGAGTGCTGTGGCATCACAGCTCACAGCAACCTCCAATTCCTGGGCTCAAGCGAGTCTCCTGCCTCCGCCTCCCAAGTAGGTGGGACTACAGGCACCTGCCACAACGCCTGGCCATTTTTTGGTTGCAGCAGTCATTGTTGTTTGGCGGGCCCAGGCTGGATTCGAACCCTCCAGCTCAGGTGTACGTGGCTGGCACCTTAGCCCGTTGAGCCACAGGCGCCGAGCCTTTCCTGAAGGGTTTTTATAGGTTAATCATTGTTTTATGATCTATTGAATGTGTTTTGTTCCTTTTAAGACTAACATTCTTATTTTGTCCTTCATTTTATTATTTATTTTTAAAGCATTCAACAATAAGGAAAGTTTATTAATTCACACAATAAGGAAGTGGGGGGTGAGGGCAGCTCCACAATCAACTTGGGGTTCAGCAGCAAAGGCTCACCATGTCTTTCCTCTCTGCCATGCTTAGCGGCTTGGCCGGTCCTCAGAAGGGCTCTGCATGGGCAGCGCCTGTGGCTCAGTGAGTAGGGTGCTGGTTCAATATACTGAGGGTGGCAGGTTCAAATCTGGCCCTGGCCAAACTGCAACAACAACAACAAAAAATAGCCAGACGTCGTGGCCGGTGCAGTAGTAGACCCAGCTACTCGGGAGGCTGAGGCAAGAGAATTGCTTAAGCCCTAGAGCTGGAGGTTGCTGTGAGTTAAGATGCCACTGCACTCTACTAAGGGTGACAAAGCGAGACTGTCTCTTTCAAAAAAAAAAAGAAGGTCTCTGCTGATAGTCTTCGGATAGTTCCCACAGCTCCAGGCTGCATATCCAGAAACAACAAAGTCCAGTATGAGGGGATGCATAAGGAATGCCTACAAATCAATAATAAGACCTTTAGCTCTGCGCCTGTGGCTCAATGGGCTAAGGCGCCAGCCACGTACACCTGAGCTGGAGGGTTCGAATCCAGCCTGGGCCCGCCAAACAACAAAGATGGCTGCAACCAAAAAATGGCCAGGTGTTGTGGCAGCGCCTGTAGTCCCAGCTACTTGGGGGGCGGAGGTAGGAGATTTGCTTGAGCCCAAGAATTGGAGGTTGCTGTGAACTGTGATGCCACAGCACTCTATCCAGGGTGACAGCTTGAGGCTCTGTCCCCCCCCCAAAAAAAGACCAATAACTTGATTTTTAGAAATAGGTAGAAGTGTTAAACAGGACTTTACAAAGGAATCTCTCTAAGTGGCCAATAAACACATTAAAAATGCTCAACATCATTAGTCACCAGGTAAATGCAAATTAAAACCACAAGGAGATAACCGCTATGCGTCTATGAGAGTGACTAAAATGAATGACTAGACCACGTTTTGGCAAAGCCATGGAACACTCATACATGGGTGGTGCGAGCGTAAAATTGCACAACCATTCTGGTGGCCTATTGAGGATTTTATTTTATTAATTTATTTACTTTTTGCAGTTTTTGGCTGGGGACAAGTTTAAACCCACCACCTCCAGTACATCGGTATATGGGGCCAGTGCCCTACTCCTTTGAGCCACAGGCGCCACCCCCTATTGAATATTTGAAAGTAAAGTTAAACATACATTTACCTTATAACCCAGCAATTCTGCTCCTAGGTACATATCCAAGAGCAATAAGGATGTATATTTCCACAAAAAGACTTACACAAGAAAGTTTACAGCAACTTTATTCATAAAAGCAAAAAATGAGGATCAATCAAAATGTCCATCATCAGAAGAATAAGCCAAGTGTGCTCTATGCGTATAAGGCACACTACTTAGCAAGTAACAAGAAAAAACAACTGGTGATACACAAGATAACATGGTTGAATTGCAAACATACTATGTTTAGTAAAAGAAGCCAGACACAGAGTTCATATTAATTTTTATGAAGTTTTAGAACAGACAAAACTAATTAATATAGAATGGTTAACTCCAGTTTAAGTGAATATTGACTGAACAGCAGAAGGGAACTTTCTGCTGTGATGGAATTGTTCTGTATCTTGAGCTGAGTGTCAGTTACATGGGTATACTCAAATGATGAAATGTACGAAGCTATGCACTCAAGATTTGTGATTTTTCTGTGTGTAATGAATACCTTAGTAAAATACTACAGTCATGTTATCTCTTAAAGATGGAGATACATTTTCAGAAACATACTTGGGAGATTTCGCTGCAGTGTAAACATCACAGTATACTTACAGAAACCTTGATAATATAGCCTACTATATACCTACATTATATATGGTAGTCTTGCTCCTAGGCTAAAACTGTACAGTATGTTATTGTATTGAATATTGTAAGTACATGGTAACACAGTGGTAAGATTTTGCGCAATTGCAATTTTTACACTCCATTATATTCTTAGGGGACCACTGTCATATCTGTGGTCATGGGATGTCATTATGTGGTGTGTGCCTGTATATGTATTTTTTTAAAAGACCATTCACCAGCTGGCACAGCAACTCATGCCTATAATCCCAGCACTTGAGAAACTGAGGCAGGTGGATTGCCTGAGCTCATGAGTTCGAGACCAGCCTGAGCAAGAGCAAGACCCTGTCTTTAAAAAATAGCCAGGCATGGCTCGGCGCCTGTGGCTCAACAGGCTGAGGCGTCAGCCACGTACACCTGAACTGGAGGGTTCGAATCCAGCCCAGGCCCGCCAAACAACAATGACAGTTGCAACCAAAAAATGGCCGGTAAGCGGGAGTTGTGGCAGGCGCCTGTAGTCCCAGCTACTCAGGAGGCTAAGGCAAGAGAATCACTTAAACCCAGGAGTTGGAGGTTGCTGTGCGCTGTGTGACGCCACGGCACTCTACCGAGAGCAATAAAGTGAGACTCTGTCTCTCAAAAAAAAAATGGCCAGGCGTTGTGGCTGGCCCCTGTAATCCCAGCTACTTGGGAGGCGGAGGCAGGAGACTCGCTTGAGCCTGGGATTGGAGGTTGCTGTGAGCTGTGATGCCACTGCACTCTATCCAGGGTGACAGCTTGAGGCTCTGTCTCAAAAAAAAAAACCAAAAACTGATGGACTACGAAAATTGAAACAATTGAAAGATGGTAGTAAAAATTACTATTATGTTACACCAATATACGTGCTTTTACTTTTAGACAAAAACTTTAGAAGGAATGATTTTTAAAAATGCCCATTAAAATTAGCTATACCGTTAAGATGCAAGACATTGTAGGGTTAAGAGGGGAAGTAATTGAAGAGTATGTTACTGTGGATGTATATTTTTACCAAAGATATTTAAAATAAATTTTGATTTTAGCCTTGAGGTAGGGATTACAAAAAGGAGAGAGTTTAATAACTACACTTAACCGTGCATTGTAGGGACAGCCAGTGCTTTGAGTCCACAGAAGTCATGCCTAGAACTCCCTTTTTATTTGTGAAATATCTGGGAATTGCATGGAAAATGTATAAGAAATCAAACCAAAGCACTTTTTCTAAGAAAATGGCCTGCAGAGTTTCCCGCCTTTTTTGTTTTGTTTCATTCCTGTTTGAGAGATTGTTGGAAGAAAAATTTATATCCCTAGATCAGAATTTCTCAATCTAAGCACTGCTGACACTCAAATAATTCCTTGTGTTGGAGTGATGGGTGGGGACTATCCCCTGCATTCTGGGGTGACTAGCAGCATCCCTGGCCACTAGGGGCCAGTAGCAACAGCCCCCACACAGTTGAAACTATCAAAAATGTCTCCACATATTGCTAAACTGTTTTTGGGGGGGAGGGTCCACCCCCTGCTGAGAAAAATGGTGTCGGCTGTATTTAGTTCACTCCAAGGATAGAGAGATTGCCTGATGCTAAGCAAGTGGGAAAGAGGAAACGATTCAGAACACTCCTGCCAATTTTTAAAACTCCTCTTTGAGGAGTGGTACAGTAGAGATGGCTCTAGAGAGCTACGGGGTTCTTTCAACTAAAGGCCTTGTTTCTCTGCTAGGACTCTGAGAACTTGGCATTGATGATGGCCAAGTCATCCTGGGCACTGTTAGAGCACAGCAAACCCAATCCCTGCTGGGGCCTGGTCTTGACCTACGGCCCTTTAGTCCCTTCCCTTTGGCCTTGAGAGCGTTTTGTGGCAGGGGAAGAAATAAGGCCTAAAGATTCATCAGTCTTTCCTAGCCAAGTCACCTCTGACCCTAATGAAATAATGGGAACTGAAGCAGAAGCCTCCCGATCTCCCCAAGGAGGCCATTGCCTATTCCAGACCACTGGCAGCTTCTCCCTCCAGTGTTGCTGCAGAACACGTGTTGCTAAGATTGCACAGACCGGTTCCAGATAGAAAGGACGTGTGGACTTACTCCTCCCTCCTTCTTCCCAAGAGGAATGCCCCAAGGACCAAGGCAGCACAGGTGAAAATAGACACTGGCCCTGGGAACTAGAGAAGCGTAGCATCAAAGTGCCCACAACATTAATAGATTCCTGCAAGAAATAAGAGGCTGGGTTGGAGGAAAGAAGTACTCACCTGAGAGTCACCAAAGGAGGGCAAAAACCCACCAAGAGAGGACGTCAAAAGAGTATCTGGGGTCTCCTGGGGCCCTTCGTATGATTGCACATCTGGAAGTCAGCATCTGACTCCTTTGGATTATAAACTTGGAGAAGAGGAGCATGATGTTTCCATTTACCGCAGTGGCAACATTTTTGGAATAAATAAATGAATGAATCAATAATAAGGGAGAATTGCTTTCCTGCACTGAGTGGTCATTCCTTATTTCTTATACCGTTTTTACATACTGACTGTTTTATTTTTATAAAATCTAATAGATTCATCTTTCCTATATTAGGCCAATTTTTAGACTGCCCTTCGCTACCGCTAAGATTGCATAAATATTCACCAAAATTTTCTTCCAGTACTTTTATGGTTTCATTGGAGAGATTTAATTCTTAAGTCCATCTGGGTTTTATTGTGTTTCTGAAAGAAGTGAACTAGCGCCAACAATTTTGTTTCAGAGCCAATTTCTCCTAACTTGAAATCTCGGGCTATATCTAGTCGTGTGATGCCATTAAAGATAATAAGATTGGGGATCAGAAGGTCTCTTGGTTCTAAAGTTCAGCTCCACTTAACTGTGCAAATTTTTAGCAAGTCATTTAACCTTTCTGAGAATTATCAACAACTTTTATGGGAAGTGGACACAGGGAAGAGGCAGTTGGGGAATCCTTGAACAAAATGAAGATGGAGGATGGAAGGACAGAGGGTGGAAGGGTGGCCTAATGGTTGGGAGTATGGGCTTGAGTCAGACTATCTGAGTGTGCATCCCTGCGCCCCTGTCATCTGTAAAATGGGATAGAAAGAATACCCTTCTTTATATGATTTATTGTGGAAGTTAAGTAAATTAACAAATGCACAGCGCTCAGACCAGCGTCTGGATCGTGGTGATGATAAGAAAGGAGCAATAGTTCTTGTGCAAATGGATGTCATTGTTTTAGTGAGGTCGATGGCTCAGAGAAGATCCCCTTTCACATTCTCTTGAAGATACTAGGGGAGGATGTCATGAAAATGTCCTCCAATTTTCTAACTTTACCTTCTAGCTATCTTGAAATATACAATATATTGTTGTGAGTTGAAATGTTCCTAACACAAAGAAATGGTAAATGCTGGAGGCGATGGCTATCCTGAATACCTATTGTATCAACATATCAAAATGTCACATGTACTCCATAAATGTGTATAAATATTAAATGTTAATAAAAAACAATACTTTTTAAAAATGGGCTCCAAAGTGAGTTAATAGGAAGAGTAAAGAAAAGGAAGTAGAAATACCAGTCAACTGACCATATAATCACAGTGACCTCCGTCCAGCTCTCACTTCTTTTCTTGTTTTTTATTGTTGTTACTGTTATTACTTCTTTTATTTATTTTTATTTTTTATTAAGTCATAGTCTCACTTCCTTTCATTCTTGCTAATGTACAATATTGCCTGTGATCTAATCTTATTAAGCAATCACAAATGTTTTTCCAGTTTTAAGGGAATAATTTTATTACATTCAGTAAGTTACTACCTTAAAGTTTATAAAAATCAATTCTCTTTATATGGACAGATTTTAATAACATAACTGGATATGAATATCTCCAGAAAAGGACTGATAAAAGTGTCACATACGGTAAGAAAACATGGATGGCAGAGCACAATTCCCTTCTATGCTGAATCATAACGAATCTTTTCATTACCATTTTAAGCCCTAAACACAGGAGGCGGGGAGCATGTTTTAACTACACAGTCTCAGAGAATAATAAAAACTAAACCACTATTTCCACATCTCCTTTCCTTCCCTCGTATTTCCCAGAGTTGTGAGCTCTGAAATGACCTAGCCTCACATTGGAACAGGCAGGGCCAGGCCAAGCTATGCAATGTCCAGAAACTGACTTCAGTGATTAATGGAATTGTATATCTCTTTCATTGAGTCAGTATTAAAAGATTTATTACTTGTGCCAATTTAACACTTTAACCTATTTGAAATTGCTTATCATTTCACAGTTTGTCACATAGCTAAATTTCATTAGTTACTTAACTAAGGATAAAATAAATCTGTTTTATTATTTTGGTCTTTTTTATTTTTGCTTTTATATTGGAAAAAAAGTCTTGATTTTCTGACATATTCATTTTTACAGCAGAAACATTGTCAATTGACAAATTCCCACAGAGAATTCAAATGCGCATTTGACTTTGATGATTGTAAATACTGTTTAGTAAGTTTAAATTTATTAACCATAAGACAAATGTATCACTTTTCCATGAGCAATTATACTGTAATATATTGAGTCAGAGAAGTAGCAATTATTGGAAACTTGAAATGGACTTTTTTCCTTTCTATACCTCATGTGGGGGGGGTCCATCCCCAGCCCCTACCCCCATCAGTGAAGTGGGTGGGTGGAGCTGGAGGTGGGAGCAGGGCAGGGGGGTGCTAGGCATGCTCTCTATGAGCAAACACAGCAGCCTGGACTCACCTGTCTGGAACCCTTGCATCCAGTTATTACCCACCTGGCCCATCCAGTGGATCTAGCTGTGGGCAGCTGACCAGGATGTCCCCATCTCTCCCTGTCCTGACTGTACTGCCAAGTCTCTGATCCTTGATTCCAGCCTCTGGATGAATAATTCCAGTCTTCCCTCTGTTTTTTAGAGGGGGCATTTATCTTAAACTCAGAGGTAGGAGTAAAACACCCCATGTGTGCTCAAATTCAAGCCACATTCTGGGTTGTAGAGTTTTTGGCAGCAAAACCATAGCTTCGATTTCCATTCACCATTCTTTTTCTTCCCTACACGCTGGAAACCAGAGAGACAAAGCAGGGATGAAGAGGGACTCCTGCTCTCCTGGCATAACATGATCAAGGGTTGGTGTGGTCAAGGGCACCAGCCCAAGGGGCCAAGATGCTCATGATTAATGTCAACAGCACAGCGAAGTCCCAGGCTCCTGCTTTCACGCGGAGAAGAGCACGACTCTCACCCAATCAATTTTGGGTTGTTATGGCTTGACACTAATTATCTGAAACAGCAGAAAGTCAGTTATTATTCTATTTTAATTTCTATTTAAAACTGAGATAGGAATCAGATCCTGTGCAACGAATGTTTATCCCAAACGAGAGGAATGGGAGCAGAACCACTTACTAATTTCCTTCTACTAAAGAAAAATAAATACAACATTCCTTTTTGTTTCACTTTTGTTCTCTCTTGAGTTTTCAATTTTCTGAAAAACAACGTTCTCAGAGGCAATATTAGCACTTTTTAATTTTAAATTAAAAAATGAGTCACTCCTTTTTGAAGAACAGCTCCATGCCATGCATTATTCCATTTCAAAATTCCAGACGGCTTTAGCAACTGTGCAGGGACAGGCCAAGGACTGGTGTCCAGCAGAGGTTGCATCTTACTAGTTGCCATATGCATGCTACAAATATATTCGACAGACCAAGGTCAGTACTGGCAAGATTTGTCATTTTTTCCTACTCACTTGAGGACACTGTTCATTTTTACTAGGAGTGGAAACTATCTACATTTTGACGGGTGTTATAAGTTTCCTTGGGCTGCCACAACAAATTACCACAAACCTGAGGCTTAACACAACCCAAATGTATTTTCTCATAGTTCTAGGAGGCAGAACTCCAAAGTCAAGGCATCAGCAGGGCCACGCTCCCTCTGAAGCCTCCAGAGAAAAAACTTTTCTTGCCTCTTCCAACTGCTGGTGGCTTCAAGCCTTCCTTTGGTTGTGGCTGCACGACGCCGGTCTCTGCCTCCATTTCCACATGGCCTTCTCCTCCACGTGTTTTCCCTTCCTCGCACTTTATAAGGGCACTTGTCATCACTGGATTTAGAACCCATGCTTATCAGCAACGGAAAAGTATGGAGCGAATGAATGGACAAATGCATGAAGGCATCTGAATGGTCAGAAGGATGTCATCTGGTAATCCGGTAACAGAAGGGCTTTCTGGACATCGTGGTATCCATGGACAAAGGAAGACTGACTGGTCAGGGCAGCATGCATATGGGATGCTCGGCCACTGACCTCAGTGGACAGGCCGGAATATGTGTGATGTTAGCATGCACCAGAGAGTCCTGGGGGAGCCAGTTGGTAGAAGCCTGGTGATTTTCTCTCATGCACATCCTCCAGAAGAGATCATTAAGACTCACAACATGACATGACTCATTGAATTCACATAGCAACCAAGGAAGAAAAGGAATTTGTGCTTCCTGGTCCAAATCTCTTCACATACATCCACATCCCCCAGCCTAATGACTCCAGAATGGATAATGTTCCCCCAAGATTCATATGTTGAAGCCTTGACTTCCAGTGTGACTGTACTTGGAAATGGGGCTTTCAAGAAGTAGCGAAGGTTCAATGAGGTCATCATGGGGGTCCCTGATGTGATGATAGGACCTGTGTCCTTAGGAGAAGAGACCCAGGAAGGGCTTCTCTCTGGCTCTCTGCTGTGTGAGCACACAGTGAAAAGGCATCATCCACACTGCATCTGACTGTAACCTTGAGCTGGGACTTCCCAGCCTCTACAGCCGTGAGATTTAAGTGTCTGTTGTTTAAGCTGCCCAGATGGTGGTGTGTTGTTACGGCAACCCAGCCTGACCCTGGCATCACACTGCTTCTTGTAAACAGGAGTCAAACTGCTCATCTGCATGGCCAGGTGGGTGAATCAATCGCAAAGAGGGAAATAAGGCATAACCCTGGAAAATGGGCTGTCAATGATGCCTTCCCTGTGGCTAGCCATCTTTAGTTGGCCAACGTTCTCAGACACAGACTTCACAGATGACTTGTTCAAATAATTCAGCGGCTCAGATTTGAGTCATAACAGCTATCAGGACCATGTCTGCGTGAGCATTTCAGAGAGATTTAAACAGCATTCTTCTGTTGTCTTGTACTTCGGGCTCAAACTGAATATGAAGGTGGGGGCGGCAGGAGCAGGCAGGGAAAGATAGGCTGTTATTCTCATTTTCAGTCTATCGGCTTCCCTGGGTAATTCTCCCAGTGCGAAATCAACGAAGCATGGATTTCACTTATAATGCCACAGACCCAGGCATATTGACCCAATTATTTTATTAAATGAATTACAGAAAATTTCTCTTATCTTGTGCTCTAATATTACCTTTTCCTTCCTGAAACTGAAAAAAAAAAAAAGCTGGAGACGTAATTCTCATTTTAGAAGAATCTCTGCCAATCAAAATATTGATATTGAAAGCCTGGATTTGGGGGGCTGCAAGCACGCAGGGAGAGAGCATTAGAATTCAATTCAGTTCGACCAGCGTTTATAACATGTAAATGACATGCAAAGCACTGGATAGGCTGCAGGAAGCATAAGGAAACCTAAGTCCAACCTTCTGTCTACTTAGAAATAGGTATAAGGCTCTTAGGAGTGATGCAAGATGCAGACCAGCCAAGACAATGGAGTGTGTAAAATACCAAATTACTCCTCCCCAACCCCTAGAAAGATTGTGAAAAGAAGAAACTGTGAGTATCCACTGTTGCAGTTCAAGGAAAGATCCCTCTCACACACATATTCCAGAAACATTAAAGCATTCATGAAATCATTTAGAAATGGTGGAGGGAGAGGGGACTGAGTGGAAAGAAAGGCGGATCTACTACTGGGCTGTCTGCCAGAAAGCAAGTGGAAGAGAATCCAGCAACTCTGAAGGGGCGTGGAGGGAGCTGGGCGTGGTGGTGAAACGTTTCTACTGCGCCAGTACCTGGGGGAAGTTCTCCTGAGTTGTAGCCACGCAGAAGGGACACAGCAGGGAAGAAAGTGCCTCCTTAGAAACTTGCTCTCCAGAGACACCTGCCAGCCCCAGGTCCAGCTTCCAGAGGCTGCGCGGGGACTGGAAGCCCAGCATTGCAGTGACCTAAACCTCAGAAAAGTCCAGCCGTCCTGTCTCCCTCCTACTTGACAACTGTCAAGTTCAGAGACAGAATCATCCATTTTTAAACAAAACACGCACCAGAAAACTCCATCAAATTTTAATTCTATAAAGCCAAATGTGGGCAAACCTACACCGCCTTCCTTCAGGGGGAATAAATAGGAAGTCACTAAAACCACTGCATTTAATAACAAGAGGAGCAAATGGCTTCTTCTGAAATCTATAGTTGCTATCAGAAACAGGCAGGGGTGTTTTAAAGAAGCCGTGTAAACTTTGTTCTCGGGTTTAAAAGGACACTGCACATGTTGGGATTATAGCAGGTAGTCATGAAAAAGTAAACTATTTGAGATCAGGAAAGAAAATGATGATGAAAACTATAATCCCTGAATTTAAAGGTTCAGGGTGATGTGGAATGCTGAGTAGACACTACGGAAGATCTAATCAGTGAAGCAGAAGAAAAGTTTGAGAAATTCTTTAAGAACACAAAGACCTACGGTGCACCTTAGAAGGGTACAGGTGAAACTTACTAAATGCAGAATATAAATGTCTGAACACAAAGACTAAGAAAATGCTATGAAAGCTATGTTGAACAGATTGATGAAAATATTTCAAATTGTATATAAAACCAGCACATTGTACCCCACGATTGCATTAATGTACACAACTATGATTTAATAAAAAAAAAAAAGAACACAAAAGAAATGAGAAAAATGAATAGATAGAAGATGTGAAAAAACAAGAATATACAAAATCCAGAAAGTGCCTAAAAATGTATACATATTTTAAGAAAGGGAAAAAAATGTTAAAATTATAATACTTAACATACACTGACAATAAAAGATGACTACAAGTCATGCTTGACAACCCTGCAATTATAAGAGGTGCTCAAAGTATGTACATAATATAATATACAATGCACAAATAGCATCTCTTATAATGTGTATAATTTTTTTGGCACCCCCGGTATCTTTAATGGTACTCCTGAGAGTAAAGAATAGAGTAGAACAACAATGATGTTTTCTAAAACTATAGAAGAAAAATTTTCTAAACCCAAGTAAGACCTAAATCTGCAGGTGAAAAGGACCTACACTCTAAAAAGTCAGAAAAAAATCGAAAGGCCACTAGATGGAAAAAAATTCACCTTCAAAGGCATGAAAATCAGAATGACATCAAACTTCCTTGCAACATTAAAGACTAAGACAGTGGCGCAATAGCTAGAGTATTGGGGTAAAATGTGGCTCCAGAAATCTGCACCCATTTAAATGTGTTTGTAAGAATAACAGAAAGAGGGGGATTCCTATGGCTCATCGAGTAAGGCACTGGCCCCATATACCAAAGGTGGCAGGTTCAAACCCGGCCTCTGCCAAATTGAAAAACAGAAAAATAGCCGGACGTTGTGGCGGGTGCCTGTAGTCCCAGCTACTAGGGAGGCTGAGGCAAGAGAATTGCCTAAGCCCAGGAGTTGGAGGTTGCTATGAGCTGTGTGACGCCATGGCACTCTACCGAGGGTGATAAAGTGAGACTCTGTCTCTACAAAAAAAAAAAAAAAAGAATAGCAGAAAAACACTTTTGATCTACAAAGAATTAGAAAGGATATCACCCACATACTAAAGTAGAAAGGAAGTTCAGAATTATACTGCAAAAACTGAATTATGTTAAATTTGCAATATGAGTAAAGATGTATAAAAATGTACACGAAATATAAAAAAAGTACATAAAGTATAAAAATGTACATCTATAGGAAAAATCTTTTTATATTTGCAAAATATGTAATTGGGAATTACATGAGAAACCTATCATGTATGTATTGAATTAAATTATAAAAATAACTATAAGGATAAGAACATTTTTAAAGAGATGATTAATAATATAAAGGTAATAATAAGGGTCTAAAAATACTATACTACATACATAAAATTTGCGAAGTAGAATGAAAAATAGTGTAGGCAATAGTGACAAATGGCTTATCTTATGGTTTATGTGCTGGGAGGTCATATTAATTGACTCTTTTAAGTTTATCACTGAGTTTAGGATAAAACAGATTCAAATTATTTTTTAAAAAACACACAGGTAACCAATAGCAGGATTCAATGTTATGTAACTTCTAAATCTCAGCAGAAGAAGAAGATAACGACGAAATAACTCAAATTCACATAGAAAAAGAGAAAAAACTAAAAATGCACAAAAACATTAATGTCAGTAAACGTAAACTAAAATGGCGATTGTAAGCCCAAACATATGAGTAAAAACAACAAATGTAAGTGGGTAAAGTCTCCCTTACCAAATGACAAAGAATACCAAATTGTTCCATAGAGTCAAAGCCAATTATATGCTGTTTATTACAGACAAATACAAAAAAGAGACATAAGAAGTATAAAATTTAAAAATGACAAAGATGTATCAAGCAAAAAGAAACAAATCAAAAATACAAAAAGTGGAAATGTCAGTATAAAATGGAAGGGAAGCCACAACCAAAAACATTATATGGGAAAAAGTGCTTTTATATTGGCAAAATATGAAATTCAAAATCCCAATACTTATCATAGATTTTTTTCTGCCATCAAGGTACATAAAGCACAATCTGGGAATAAAAATAGAAACCAACAGACATTAAGTGATAGTGGAATAACTACAAATATACCTCCTCGGTCTGTGTCAGATCAATATGCAAGATATAGAGGATTCAGGGCAGCGCCTGTGGCTCAAAGGAGTAGGGCGCTGACTCCATCTACTGGGAGTGGCAGGTTCAAGCCCAGCCCTGGCCAAAAACTGCAGAAAAAAAAAAAATGAAGAAGAAGAAAAAAAGAAAAAGAAAAAACCAAAATATAGAGGATTTGAACAATATCCCTATTAAGATTGCTTGGATTGACATGATAACACTTTATCCTTTAAGCATAAAAAATACCTTGTTTTTCAAGCTTGCAAAAATAGTCTGGTCTGTGTTTGGCCATAACAAAACCAAACTAAATACAGGAGAGTAGAAATTATACAAACCAGTCTCTTCACTACATTGCAATAAAATTAAATTTAATAACAAAAAAAAATTCCACAGAAGAAATATTCTCAAACTCCTAGACAATGTTCTGAGTAATTCTGGGATCAAAGAGGTCAATATTACCATTAGACTATTCAGACGACAATGCCGATGAAAACACAATGTATATCAACAAGTGGACGTTACTCAAGTTATTCTCCAAAGTGTTCTTCCAAAATTTCAAGGAATTAATTATTCCCGTGGGGTACAAATTGCTCCAGATTGTAACAAAGGGGAGAAAGCATCTCAATTTATTTCACTCTGAATGATATCACCAGAAAGAAGATGACAAAAGATATGACAAAATTCAGCAATTATTCAAACGGAGAATAGACCATACTTAAGAGTGATATGAAGAAAATTAGGCTGACCTAGTATTAGATCTAGTGACACAAATCACATTAATGAAGCAAATGAGAAAACCCATATGGTGACCTCATTAGAGGCCAAAAAGATATTAGACAATATTCAACATCTGTTCTTGATACAAACATTAAATAAAAAAAGAAGTAGACTTTATTAACATAATAAAGAATATTTATCTCAAACCAACAGCCAGTATCACATTAACATAAATGTACTGAGGTATACTTGGCATTTTTTAATGAGAAAGAAAAATAACAATGTAAAATGGTGTCAATTTATAATTCATAAATTACATTTTATCTATCCTTCTATATACTCTATATTAAAACATGTACAGAGCAAGATGTACAGAGTGGACAGAGCAAGATGGCCCAATAGAAGCTTCCAGCAAGCATCCTTCCATGCAAACGCCAAAATCAACAACTATCTTCACAAAGGAGCAACTTCAGAAGAGACAAAAGTCAGGTCAGCAATCACACTACCTGGTTTTAACATCATTTCAAGGGAAGAGGCAGTGAAGAGGGTGGAAAAGACAGTCTTGCACCACCTACCCCACCCCACTGTCCCCACCAGCACCAAGCCAGCATGATGAGGGGAGAGAGAATCTGTGTGCCCAGGACAGGGAGAGTGAAGTGATATGGGACTTGGCATTGAAACCCAGAGCTCTCGGGGGAACACAGTACAGGGCAGAATCCTGCCAGGGCCCATGGAGGGAGAATGTAGACCAGCCCATGCAGAGGGAAATCTTCTACCTCAAAACCCAAATTCCGGCCAGCCCCACCACCAGCTACCAAAATGCAGCCTGGAACCTGGACTATCAATATTGTTAAAATGTCTATACTACCCAAAGCAGTTTACAGATTCCATGCAATCCCCATCAAAATACTAATGACATTCTTCACAGAAATAGAAAAAAAAATTCCAAAATTTATATAGAACTTCCACAAAGTTGCCAAAAACATATAAAAGGGAGAGGACAGTCTCTTACATAAATGCTGTTGGGAAAACTGGGTATCCATACACAGAAGAGTGAAACTAGATCCTCACTTCTCACCATATACAAAAATCAGCTCAAAATGGATGGATTAAAGACTTCAATCTAAGACTAGAAGCTATGAAACTACTAAAAGAAAACACTGGGGAACTGATTCAAGACACTGATCTGGACAAGAATTTCTTGAGTAACACCCCCAAGACACACGGAATCAAATTGAAATTGGACAAATGGGATTACATCAAGCTATAAAGCTTTGTACAGCAGTGGAAACAGCCAACAGAGAGAAGAGACAGCCCACAGACTGGGTTGGACAAGTGACTAATAACTAGAACATATGAGGAGCTCCAAAAACTTGCTAGGAAAAAAAAAATCGAATAATAATCCAATTAAAAATGGGCACTAAAAATAGACCTGCCATTCGATCCTATAATTCCTCTACTAGGTATATATCCAGAAGACTAAAAATCACACTATAACAAACATATTTGTACCTAAATATTTATTGCAGCCCAATTCATAATTGCTAAGTCATGGAAGAAGCCCAAGTGCCCATTGACCCATGAATAGATTAATAAATTGTGGTACATGTATACCAGGGAATACTATGCAGCCTTAAAGACAGATGGAGACTTTACCTCTTTCGTGTTTACATGGATGGAGCTGGAACATATTCTTCTTAGCAAAGTATCTCAAGAATGGAAGAAAAAGTATCCAATGTACTCAGCCCTACTATGAAACTAATCTATAGCTTTCATATGAAGGCTATAACCCAATTA
>CAUYON010133203.1:0-11275 GCA_963573935.1 Arctocebus calabarensis
GCACCTGTAGTCCCAGCTACTTGGGAGGTGGAGGCAAGAGACTCGCTTGAGCCCAGGAATTGGAGGTTGCTGTGAGCTGTGATGCCACAGCACTCTATCCAGGGTGACAGCTTGAGGCTCTGTCTCAAAAAAAAAAAAAAAACTGTAATGGCAAGCTGTTGGAAGGTTTTATGCAGAGAGAAGAGAAGACGATCTGATTTATATTATCACAGATCACTGGCTGCTGGCTGCTTAGGAGGTACTTAAGAGATGAGGGAATTGGAAAGAGGAAGCAAGGATGACTCCGAGGTCTGTGGCCTGAGCTGCAGAGGAGACAGCGGTATTATTGATGTGGTAGGAACTATAGAGCTAAGAGCTGCCTAGATAAAGGGATGGAAATCAGGAGCTGTGTTTTGACCATCCTAAGCTGATGCCTGTCAGGAGTCCATGTGGGGCTGTGAATAGGCAGTTGAATATTTGAGTCTGGAGTTTACAGGATGGTTTGGGCTTGTAAGTTATACATAAATACACACAATATGTATATACTATCATATACATATATTCAGGTCTCATAAACATTCCTTGTTTCAGTGGTAGGCTGGTAAACAATTGAGAGGGAGGAGGTTTTGAGTTGTCATTATGCAGAATTTCTGTGGTATAAATATTATAACTGATTTAAGGCTGTCAGTGGTTCAACAGCTGGCTTACAGGGGTCTTG
The DNA here is from genome assembly GCA_963573935.1 of Arctocebus calabarensis. Lineage (NCBI taxonomy): Eukaryota > Metazoa > Chordata > Mammalia > Primates > Lorisidae > Arctocebus > Arctocebus calabarensis. The sequence continues at coordinate 698 of CAUYON010133203.1, forward strand.
AACATTTAACATTTAAAACAGGGCTCAGAGAAAGAAAGGTCACACAGGGAATAGATGGCAAAGCTGAGGACCGCTAACTCAGTAGGTTAAAGTAGCCTGCAGCAGGAACATGGGGGGAAGTATTAAGGAAGAACTTCCCCCTGGAAAGGTTTAGAGGTCATGGTTTAAGCTCTGTTTTTTTCTGTCTCACTTCCCCTTAGGATGATTTGGGACAAAATGGGATTGAGTGGTTGCTGTACTACATAAAAACCTCCAGGATTTTATAGAGACCTCAGGATGCTTATGGAAGCCTTGGTGGTGTGGGGAGCTGTTTTGTGTCTGTGGGAGAGGGGCTTAGTACCTCTGTCTCCTCCAGGACAGCACAGCTGATCGCCTTTCATTCTGTACGAAGATGTGCTATGGCATTGGTGGGGTCCCCAACCAGGTGGCCTCCAGTGCCATAGCCTTTTACCTGCAGCTCTTCCTTCTTGATGTGGCACAGGTGAGTGTGGGCAGCCACCCCAGGTCTCCTGCTGGCATCTTCCTTGGGCCTACCACCTCCCAACCCCCCAACCCCCATGCTTCCACTCCCCCTATCCTGAGTATACACAGCACTTCTGACCCAAGCCTAACAGAAAGCCAAATGCTATTGAGGGCAGTCTCTGCAAGGATGTCTATTGAAGTCTGTTTATAGAAGGAAAATGAGAAATGTGAAAAACCAACAGTATAGAAGCAGTTGAATAAGTAAGCTAGTCCACATATTGAACTATTGTACAATCATCTAAAAGAATGATCTGTACCATTCTTTTGGGGTTTGGGGTTTTTTTTTGTTTGTTTGTTTGTTTTGTTTTTTGAGATAGAGTCTCACCCTTGGTAGAGTGCTATGGCATCACAGCTCACAGCAACCTCCAACTCTTGAGCTTAAGCCATTCTCTTGCCTCAGCCTCCCGAGTAGCTGGGACTACAGGCACCCACCACAAAGCCCTGCTATTTTTTTGTTGCAGTTTGGCCGGGGCTGGGTTCGAACCCGCCACCCCCAGTATATGGGGCTGGTGCCCTACTCACTGAGCCATAGGCGCCGCCCAGATAATTTTTCTATTTTTAGTAGAAACAAGGTCTGGCTGTTGCTCAGGCTGGTCTAGAACTCCTAAGCTCAAGCAATCCACCAACCTCGACTTCCCAGAGTACTAGGATTATAAGCATGAGCCACTGCGCCCAGCTTCATGTTACTTTTAAATGATTTTTCTCTGATAAGCCTTGTGGGTCACTACAAAAGTTTTGAGACAGACTGTTATAGTCTATTATTTAACTTACAAGGTACACAGTCAACAGCATCCTTTCTGATTCACCCATGCAAGTTTCAACTTGCTCTGCTTATCAGTGTTACTGGGAGGGCTTCCTTTATTTCTGTCCCCACAGATCTTAACGTTTTTTGATTTTTGTATATCTCAAAACTTTCTTAATGATCCATGTAGAAAATTATAAATTTCAGCAAAGCATGGTAGTACTGAGAAAGAGTAAGACCCCAGAGTGCATGTAGCTCAGTGGTTAGGGCACCAGCCACATGCTCCAGGGCTGGTGGGTTTGAACCCAGCCAGGGGCCTGCTAAACAAACAGAAGAAACATAGCTGGGCATTGTGGCAGGTGCCTGTGATCCCAGCTACTAGGGAGGCTAAGGCAATAGAATCACTTGAACCCAAGAGTTTGAGGTTGCTATGAGCTACGACTCCATAGGACTCTACAGAGGGTGACAAAGTGAGACTCTGTCTCAATAAAAAAATAAAAAATAAAAAATTAAGGCGGGTGTGTTGGCTCAGGCCTATAATCCTAGCACTCTGGGAGGCTAAGGTGGGTGGATTGCTTCAGCTCATGGGTTTAAGACCAGCCTGAGCAAGAGTGAGACCCCATCTCTACTAAACATAGGAAAGTTAGTGGGGCATTGTGTTAGGTGCCTATAGTTCCAGCTAGTCAAGAGGCTGAGGCAGGAGGATAGCTTGAACCCAGGAGTTTGAGGTTGCTATAAGCTAGGCTAATGCCATGGCACTCTACCCTAGGCAACAGAGTGAGACTCTTAACAACAACAAAAAATTATAAATTTCAAACAAATTCATGAAAGGAGGATCATCAAAATTCTTCTGACAGTTGTCTCAGCATGGTGGGATTTCAGGGGGTTTTTTTTGTTTGTTTTTTGGGATAGTCTCACTTTGTTGCCCTTGGTAGGGTGCTTTGACATCACAGCTCATAGCAACCTCAAACTCTTGGGCTTAAATGATTCTCTTACCTCAGCCTCCCAAGTAGCTGAGACCACAGGCACCAGCCACATTGCCCAGCTATTTTTTTTTTTTTTTTTTGGTAGAGACAGAGTCTCACTTTATCACCCTCAGTAGAGTGCCGTGACATCCCACAGCTCATAGCAACCCCCAACTCCTGGGCTTAGGCGATTCTCTTGCCTCAGCCTCCTGAATAGCTGAGACTACAGGCGCCTGGCACAACGCCTGGCTATTTTTCTGTTTTGCAGTCCAGCAAGGTCAGGTTTGAACCTACTCAATGAGCCACAGGCACTGCCTGACACCCAGCAATTTTTTTGGTTGCAGTTGTCATTGTTGTTTAGCAGGCCCAGCCGGGCTCAAACCAGCCAGCCTCAGTGTATGTGTCCAATGCCCTACTCAACTGAGCTACCGGTGCTGAGCCTCGGTTGATTTTTTCCTAAAGTTTTCCTATATTGTTTGAATGCTTTTCTAATAAGTGTTATTATTTATATAGTCATAAAAACCAATACAACATTTTCCTTGTGAAAGAAACATCTGCTTCTCTCAGCCAGGTGCGCCCTCCTTGCCCTGAGACACCCCGAGATGACAGCCTCTGGAGTCCTCTCTAGAAGTGGCTGACCTGTGTAATAATGAAGCTGTCAGCTCCCTCTCTGGCTCCTTTCTTCACTAGTGCACACTCACCCTCCACCATTCTGATCCTGCCCTGATGGTGGAGACCCAGGAACCCTTCATACACTATGGGCTCTAGCCCCTGCCTCCCTCCTGGAGGGTGGGCCTGGGTACCCTCCCTTATTCTGCTGAGCCTTAGCTGTCTGCTCCCTCCTCTGTCTGTTTCAGATCCCTGCTGCCCAGGTATCATTTGTCCTGTTTGGGGGGAAAGTGTCTGGGGCAGCTGCTGACCCAGTGGCCGGGTTCTTCATCAACAGAAGCAGGAGGTCCGTGTCAGGACGACTCATACCCTGGTGAGCAGACCCTCCTTAGGATCCAGGCACCCGCCCCTGGCCCTGAATTCACTGTGTTTGTCTTGGCCCTGTTTCTCAGTAAAAGTCCTCTGGACAGCTAGAGGACAAGACTGGACAGCGTTAATAAGTACACTAGGGCTGGACTGGGTCACACTGTGAGTGACAATGAGAGACATTTTGGGGGATTCTGCCTCACTGGATGGCACAGGGTTGGACAAAACCTCCAAGACTCCCAGGCCTAGCCTGTGGCTCTAAGTGTAGTCAGGCTGGGCTGGAGGCTATGGAAGATCTCATAGAGGAAGGGCAACTTTCCTGGGCTCCAGTGTTCTTAATACTGGGAACAGCACCCTGAGCACTCAAGTGCCCCCCAGGGCTCCAGCAGTGAATGGCCTCCATTCCCTACCACCTCCACATCCTGGTGGCCACTTCTCCCCATCTGCATGGCTTCCACCCAAGAGCCCAGTCCAGGGCTTCTCCAGGGATAGAAAAGGGGTGAGTTTGTTCCAGGCCAAGTGGGCCCTTTGTGGCTGCCTGCCCTGATGCTGGGGGCCACTCCATGTCAGCTGTGCTCCTGCAGGGTACTGGGCTGCACCCCCTTCATTGCTGTGGCCTACTTCTTCCTGTGGTTCCTGCCCCCCTTCACCAGCCTGCGGGGCCTTTGGTACATAGCCTTCTACTGCCTGTTCCAGGCCCTGGCCACGGTAAGCAGGAGCCCACTTCCTGGGCCTGGACCATGGTGAAGTGTTTAGGGGGACTCACTGCCCTCACCTTCCCCACTGTACCTGGAAATCTACCCCTAGCTGTGCTGGCCCTGCTCTGCCCTGGATGCCCCTCCTGCCATTAAGCCCCAGAGTTGGGATGTATCATTCCCACCTGCAAGTGCCAAGATGGACAGGGCGGGTGCTGGTCTTAGCCGGGCAAAGCTGGAGGCCATCCTAAGCCCTACCCGGGGCTCCAGTTCTTCCAGGTGCCCTACACGGCACTCACCATGCTCCTGACGCCCAGCCCTGGGGAGCGGGACTCAGCCACCGCCTACCGTGAGTGCGAGCAGTGGTTGCCAGTGGGGAGGGCGCCGCCCCTGGGACCCCAGCGCTTGTGGCCCGCCCAGCCACCTTGCCGCGCCCTGTGTCCAGGGATGACTCTGGAGATGGCAGGAACGCTGATGGGAGCCACCATCCACGGGCTCATCGTGTCAGGCGCCCATGGGCCACACAGGTGCGAGGATGTTGAGCTTCCCGGGCCAGTCGCCATCTCCCCAGACGCCGTGAGTGCCTGGGTGGGCGGGACCCTCTGTGGGGCCTGCTGTCCCCTCCTAGGGCCGCTTCTCCACCTGCCTGCTGGTACTCTCAGCGCCCTCTCGTTCCTCCCCCATTTCACCGCCAGCTAGGCGCCCCCTGCAGATGGGCTCCTTCCAGTAGATCAGCCACAGCCATCTGGAGGGGAGAGTCCCCGGAGAGAAGGGCACTGCCGGGGCAGGGGAGGGGGCAGCCTGAGGGTTTGGTGTCTTAGCGCAGCTCTGGGTATGGCCTCTCCTGCCCAGGCAACCCCTAGCCCATGTCCAGTGGCATTGTTACCCTCCAAACCCTGGGCTCCCCTTGTCCTCCTCTCTATTTCTCACCTCTCCAAATCGTGCCCCAAAATCTTCTGAAATATGTTCAACTATTTTGCATCCCACTGCTATACCCTGGCCCATGCCTCCAGCCACTTCCCCAGTATGTCAGGGTGACATCTGAAAGGAGGGTGAGCAAGGGAGGCCCTGGCTTTCAGGACTTGACACAGGCACTCCCTCCCTGCTCAGTGTGCCCTGTCGTAGCTTCTCCTTTCTTGGTCGTAGCTTTTCCTTGCTCAGTGTGCCCTGTACCTTCTGTGTTGACTTTAGCCTTTTTTGCTTGTTTCTGTTTGTGTATGTGTGTGTATGTTTTATTATTTTGTCTCACTCTGTTGCCCTGGCTAGAGGGCAGTGGTGCCAGCCTAGCTCACAGCAACTTCAAACTCCTCAGCTTGAGCAATCCTCCTGCCTCAGCTTCCTGAGTACCTAGGACTACAGGCACTCGCTATGGTACAGGGCTCATTTTTCCATTTTTAGTAAAGACAAGCTCTCTCACTATGTTAATCAGGCTGTTCTCCATCTCCTGAGCTCAAGTGATCTTCCTGCCTGGGTCTCACAGAGTACTAGTTATAGGCAAGAGCCTCCATGCCTGGGCTTTTTGCTTGTTTTTAAATTAATGAATATTTGGCCACATGCTGTGGTTCATGCCTGTAATCCTAGCTCTTTGGGAGGCTGAGGCGTGTGCATTGCTTTAACTCTCAGGAGATTGAGACCAGCCTGAGCAAAAGTAAGACCATGTTTCTACCAAAAATAGAATAAAACTAACCAGATGTTGTGTTGGGCAACTGTAGTCCCAGCTACTTAGGAGGCTGAGGCAAGAGAATTGTTTGACCCCAGGAGTTTGAGGTTGCTGTGAGCTATGATGCCACAGCACTCCACCCAGAGCGACAGAGTAAGACTCTGTTTTAAAAAAAAGAAAGAAAGAAAGAGAGGAAGGAAGGAAGGAAGATTCTCAGACCCAACCACAGACATTCTGATTCACAAATTCTGGGGATGGGCCCAGCAATTTTAACAAGCTCCCCACCCAATGTTTCACAATCAGTGGTATGAAAATAATGTTACAAATCACAAATACTCATGACTCACTACCCACTTAGAAATAATTACGGTGAAGTCCTTTTGCACCTGTCTCTAAGCCCATTAATAAGGCTAGCTACACACTTTGCTTGTGTATAGTCAAAATGAAAATACTTCCTCAGGACAGTGGGGAAGTCATCTCCCTTTCCCACTGGGCCCACTGCTCCAACCAAGGGATTGCAACCTCCAGCACTGAAACCCACTAGGTATCTGCTAGGCATCTGGATCGGGATGGGTGAGAGGCACTAGCCCTCTGAATCCACCCTGGCACTGCCAGCCGAGGGCTGTGGACTTGCCACTCCTGGACCAGCCCTCCCTATACCCATGCACAGACCTCCACTCAGGCCTCTCCACACCCTCTCCCTGATGTTACTCAGTTGCTGACAGGCTGTGGATAGAGTGGTGGGTACCAGTGGTCGGGGGTTGGGATGGGGAAGTTGCCAAGGAATGGGGAGCAAGAGGCTGAGAATCCCTACCTGGGCGCAGAGGCCCATGTGAGCCAAGGTTGGAAGCCCAGGGTGGCCCACACCCCGTTGTCCCCTTAGACTTTGCTGACAAAAATACACATTCACAAATAAAATTATCATGAATTTTAAGACAGGTTCAGCGTCTGTGGCTCAACGGGCTAAGGCGCCAGCCACGTACACCTGAGCTGGCGGGTTTGAATCCAGCCTGGGCCCACCAAACAATGATGGCTGCAACCAAAAAATGGCCGGGTGTTGTGGCGGGCACCTGTAGTCCCAGCTACTTGGAGAGGCAGAGGCAAGAGACTCGCTTGAACCCATGAATTGGAGGTTGCTGTGAGCTGTGATGCCGCAGCACTCTATCCAGGGTAACAGCTTGAGGCTCTGACTCAAAAAAAAAAAAAAAAAAGAATTTCAAGACAGCAATAGCACAGCATTAAACCCCAAGCACAGAGCCCTTATAAGTGTGAGGCCCCGAGTACCAGCATGGACCCTTATCTGTTACTTCCTCTTCTTCCCAGAGGCAGCCTCTATCCTGACTTGGCTGTTATTTGCGTGCGTGTCTTTATCTGCATTTTATTACATATGTCTTCTCCCCTGAGTGATAGGTACTACTGTCCTGTACTATAGAATCCTGCTTTCTTTTCTTTTCTTTTCTTTTTTTTTTATTGTTGAATCATAGCTGAGTACATTAGTGCAATCAAGGAGTACAATGTGCTGGTTTCTTTTTTTTGAGTCAGAGCCTCAAGCTGTCACCCCAGATAGAGTGCTGTGGCATCACAGCTCATAGCAACCTCCAATTCCTGGGCTCAAGCGAGTCTCTTGCCTCCGCCTCCCAAGTAGCTGGGACTACAGGCACCCGCCACAATGCCGGGCCATTTTTTGGTTGCAGTTATCATTGTTGTTTGGCGGGCCCAGGCTGGATTCGAACCTGCCAGCTCAGGTGTATGTGGCTGGCGCTTTAGCCCGTTGAGCTACAGGTGCCGAGCCAATGTGCTGGTTTCATATACAATCTGAAACATTTTCATAAAACTGTTTGACATAGCCAGCATGTTATTTTCTTAGTTATTGTATGAAGACATTTGTATTCTGCATTTAGTAAGTTTTGTCTGAACCCTTTTCTTTTCTTTTCTTTTTTGAGACAGAGCCTCAAACTGTTGCCCTAGGTAGAATGCCATGGCGTTACAGCTCACAGCAACTTCCAACTCCTGGGTTTAAGCAATTTTCTTGCCTCAGCCTCCCAAGTAGCTGGGACTACAGGCGCCCACCACAACGCCCGGCTATTTTTTGGTTGTAGTTGTCATCGTTATTTGGTGGGCCCGGGCTGGATTCCAACCCACCTGCTCTGGTGTATGTGGCTGGTGCCTTAGCCACTTGAGCTACAGGCGCCGAGCTAGGGGATCCTGTTTTCAGTTTTGTCAGGGTTATTGTGCATCTCACTATGCTGTAATTGCCTCTTCCTCCCCACTCCCTGATCCCCTTATTGTGGGTGGATGGGTCACTCATTCAGCATTGTAGCTTCGGGGGGCTGGCATATAGAAATCAGCAGCAATAAATGCTTCCTAAAGTGAGGAGAGTGCTCTGGCAGGAGGCACAGGTCAGCAGAGGGGATGTGTATGTTAGGACCATCCTGGCCATTAGGCCTCCCTCCTGCAGGAGTAGCTCAGGGGAGACGGACCCGGCATCCTTGGGCTTGGGCTGCGGGTCCCACTGTTCCTATTGGGGGTACTCCTGCCCTGGCCCTGGGTGTTGCTACCTCTATGGGTCAGAGACATCACCCTCACCCTGTTCTATCCTGTCCCACAGACTCGTCTCTACTCTATCGCAGCCGCGGTAGTTGCCGTGACTTACCCTGTGTGCAGTGGCTTGCTCTGCCTCGGGGTGAAGGAGCGACCAGGTACGGGGTGCAGTGAGAGCTTGGGAAGCAGAAGCTGGGGCAGAGCTCCCCTTGGGGGTAGGTTTAGGTTTTAAACACTGCCAAGCTAAAGTGTTGCCTTCCTGTGTTGTAGATCCCTCCGCTCCAGCCTCGGGCCAAGGCCTGAGCTTCCTGGCTGGGCTGGGCCTCACTGCCTGCCACCCACCCTACCTGAAGCTGGTTGTCTCCTTCCTGTTCATCTCAGCTGCCGTTCAGGTACCTCTGGCCAGCTGGTCCCCACAAACTCAGCTCCAGCCATGCTGAGGGTGCAGTCTCTCCACTCCAGTGCTTTAGGGTCAGGCTTAGTTCATTTTTTTTGTTGTTTTTCTTTTTTAAGAGACAGAGTTTTACTTTGTTGCCCTTGGTAGAGTGCTGTGGTGTCACAGCTCACAGCAACCTCCAACTCCTGGGCTTAGGCAATTCTCTTGCCTCAGCCTCCCAAGTAGCTAGAACCACAACACCCAGCTATTTTTTGTCACAGTTTGGCTGGGGCCGGGTTCGAACCTGCCACCCTCGGTATATGGGGCCGGTGCCCTACTCATTGAGCCGCAGGTGCCACCCAGGTCAGGCTTAGTTCTATAGAAAGAAGGCTGTAGGCGGCACATGGCGCATACCGAGAGACCAGGTCAGGTCTGTGGGACTGAAGAGTGCAGGGCCTAGGCACTGGGAAGCTGACAGCATCTCATATTACCTGAAATGTAGTAAAATCCACCTGATCTTAGCTGTGCAGTAGTGAGGGTAGCCTAGGAGTGGTGTTTTTATCTATGGTAGGCTATGTGTCCTTTGTGTGAGAGATGGTAGTAGCAAGCCAAGTTCAAAGTCCCAAAGAAGCCAGACTTGAGTGTCCTTGCCCTAGACTTCTAAGCTTCTGCTATTCCCAGCACACACATGTTCCTGTCCACCTCCTCAGGTGGAACAGAGCTACCTGGTCCTGTTCTGCACACACGCCTCCCGGCTGCATGACCACGTCCAGAGCCTGGTAGTAACCATCCTGGTGAGGACACTTGGGGTGATGGAGGTAGGGGAGTTGGGGTGGTGGAGGACACTTGGGGGCCTAAGTTGGAGACATGTGTGGTCCTTGATGTGACATATGTGGCCATAGTTCTGGTGGTCAACATTTTTTTTTTTTGAGACAGAGTCTCCTTATGTCACCCTGGGTAGAGTGCTGTGGTGTCACAGCTCACAGCAACCTCAAACTCTTGGACTTAATTAATTCTCTTGCCTCAGCCTCCTAAGTAGCTGGGACTACAGGCCACCACAATGCCCAGCTATTTTTTTGTTGTAGTTGTCATTGTTGTTTGGCAGGCCCAGGCTGGGTTTGAACCCACCAGTCCCAGTGTATGTGGCTGGCACCCTTGCTGCTGAGCTATAGGCGCCGAGCCATGGTTAACATTTTGGATATTGCTTTGCTGTTGATCATCTGAACTCCAGCAGAGGGCAGGATTGAGGCCAGGGTCATGAGGGGGCAAGGTCAAAGCCCAGTTCCCATCTATGAGCCAGGGCTCTGAGATCTCAAGTAGGGATGCTAGCATTACATCCTAGTGTGACGCTGCTCTCTGCTCACAGGTCTCGGCTGTGCTGAGCACCCCACTGTGGGAGTGGGTTCTCCAGCGGTTTGGGAAGAGGACATCGGCCTTTGGGATATGTGTGCGTGAGGCAGGGAACAAGGTGGGAGGATGGCTGGGGAGAGAGGTGGGGGAGGTAACCATGGTGCCGAGTGAGCCTCTGTGTGCCTTTGAGTCTTCAGAGTGTGGCACAGGGTCAGGCACATGGATCATAGTAAAGAACCATAAGTGTTAGCTTGGCGCCTGTGGCTCAAGAGGCTAAGGCGCCAGCTACATACACCTGAGCTGGTGGGTTCAAATCCAGCCCAGGCCTGCCAAACAACAATGACGGCTGCAAACAAACAAAAAAATAGTCAGGTGTTGTGGCGGACACCTATAATACCGGCTACTTGGGAGGTGGAGGCAGGAGACTCACTTGAGCCCAGGAGTTGGGAGGTTGCTGTGAGCTGTGATGCCATAGCACTCTACCCAGGGTGACAGCTTGAGGCTCTGTCTCAAATAAAATAAGAACCATAAGGGCTCGGTGCCTGTGGCTCAACGAGCTAAGGCGCCAGCCACGTACACCTGAGCTGCCGGGTTCGAATCCAGCCCCCGGGCCGCCAAACAACAATGACGGCTGCAACCAAAAAATGGCCGGGCGTTGTGGAGGGCGCCTGTAGTCCCAGCTACTTGGGAGGCGGAGGCAGGAGACTCGCTTGAGCCCAGGAATTGGAGGTTGCTGTGATCTGTGATGCCAC
>CAUYON010133204.1:0-19345 GCA_963573935.1 Arctocebus calabarensis
CCAGGAGATAAAATTTGTTTTGGACACTGGAGCAACCTTTTCTGTACTTCTCTCTAGCCCTGGTGTTTTATCCCCCAAATCCATAACTATACAGGGGGTGTCTGGAAAACCAGTTACCAAATTTTTCTCCCAGCCTTTAAGCTGCAATTGGAATGACTTGTTGTTCTCTCATGCCTCCCTAACCATGCCTGAAAGAGCTGCTCCCTTTTGGGGAGGGACATACTAACTAAAACAGGAACTTTTCCCTCCTGGAGATCTAGTCATGATCAAAACTCTCCCCTCTAATTCACCTTCCCTAACCCCAACTTGGGAAGTCCCCTTTTCTGGTATCTTGTCTTCTTCTACAGCTGTTGAAGTTAATAGGAGTCGATTCCTGCATACATCATTCATTAGTAAAATCCTGGAACCCTCCACCTTCAACGGAGGCAGACAGTGAAGATAGCCAACCACGGACTACCTATACTTGTGAGCCAAAAGAAAGTTTGAAGTTATTATTTAGGAAACAGCAAAAAAATTCCTAGTATGGTTTTCTTTTAGCATTACTGAATAAGTGCTTCTGACCTGATGCTGCTCTACCTTTGCCTATTACTGATTATACTAATCAGATTTGTGTTTTCCAGAAATGTCATCAAGCCACACGCAAGAAAGATGGTTCCAGTCCATGAACCCCTGTATCACTCTCCCTCCAGATAAACCCTAACTGCCCCCTTCTATCATTGCCCGATTCAGCAGGAAGCAGTTAGATCGAGTCTTCACCCCTTTTCCCTAACAGCAGTTGGGGTTTCTACTCGGAGAGGGAGAATTGATGCGGGACATTTGACGCCCTGGCCAGCTCAGCGGAGCTGGCGGACCTGCCGCCTCCTCCTTGGCAGTGTCGGTGCTGCCGCAGCCAGCTGAAGTACCAGTAAGCTCCATGACTGGCAAGGAGGGGGACCTTCAAGCCCCACCGAAGGCTCCAATAGCCAAAAAGGCCAGACAACTGCTGAGGAGACACCTGTGCCTTGGAGTCTCCTTCACTTTGCGCTTGGGACTAAATGTGGTATTCCCATTTTCTATGCCTAGGTCAGTTTCATGTGAATTTCCTGGGCCTCAATTCCATGAATGGACTGTCCATTCATTGATTCATTCATTCACCTTGCCCTGGAGGGAACTGTGTTCCTTCATTATACATTCATTCACCTTGCAAAAAAATTAATTAATTAATTAATAAAAATTCAGAAATAAACACAACAAACACAACTCTGACTGGTAAGATACAGAGACCTGCGGACAGATAAATAGGTATGTCCCTGAAAATGTAGTGAATGCAAAAGAAAATCAAAATAAAATACATTATATTCATGATCTTCACACAAACTAATGATTTAATAAACAGCACCAATCAAAATCGAAGAAGAATTTCTTTTTTAAATATTTTTCCATATATTAATAAATAGAGGAGAATCAGCTGAGACCTTTCTGGTTAGATTTCAAACACTACTGTGCTAAGTTCCCATTCATAACCATGCCATGCCATGCTTTTCCTACAAGCCTCCATCTCAGTATTCGCGACTCTTTCATGATTATCCTGTATAAGAAAGTTATATGGACGAAGCAGGGTGTGGCAGTTAGAGGACATCAGAAAAAAATTGTTATTGGATGTGTAAATAATAAAATGCTTACCACTATAAACATTTAGGAACATTGAGATAAAGCCAAAGAAAAACAAATGTAGTTGCGATGTTGATAAATCAATAACAATTAGCTTAGGTACTAACAGATCATCTATTTGTCTAACTATTCCTCAGCCAAATGGAATCAGACAAGTTCACACTGAAATGGCTATCATCTCCCAAACAGAGCCACGTTGAGATGGCTCCCCCAAATCCAACACATCCTTCAATGTACACACAGTCCAGGACAAAATGGCATTTTCAGCTGTATGCATCAGTGTATTTAATGTTGGCCAAGGAAGTTTCTTTTTCAGTTTCTCTTGTGGAAGATACTAATTATCTTTTTCCTGAGCTTCCAACACAATTCTTAATTTAAACTTAGAAGACAAAATGAGCACACAGTTTATTACCATCAACTCAGGAACCATGTCGTAATTCCCTGAGTGAGGAAGATAGGAAAGAAGACATGCTGTGTGGAAAAACCACATTAAGTAATGCACCTTCTTCTCTTTTCTTGCTTTTCTTTCCTTTCTTAATGGATATTCTTATTAATATTATTGTTGCAGCTTTCTTTTTCTCAGTGCACAAAAAAGAAAAATATATTCTTATATGAAAATCGAGGATACCAAGAAATTATTTCTACGTGCTTAGATTTCCCAAGGTGAGTTGATGATCATATTTAGGGTCATTTTTACTGTAATGATTATTTTTCTGGTCTAATTACTTCTAATTAATGAGAAGAATGTGCTTTTTCCTCATGTTTCTAGATAGAATTTAATCTCTTCTAATTCAGTTTTGCAGTGGTCTGAACATCATTTTTATACCTACCTAAATGTCTGAATTTTAAAATTTAAGGACTATTGCAGTTCTTCTATCAAGTATTGCCTAATCTTGTCTTCTGCTATGCTTGTTATCTATAATATCTTTTACTTAGGATATGGGAGGATAATTTTAAGTATTAAAGATTTTAAAGTTTTGTTATATGCCACATACTATGTATATTATGAATTTTGCACATATTTAAGGACTGATAGTACATTTCAACTCATGGCATCCTGGATTTCAATATTGTTAGGAAGATATCCTCTACCTCTACAAGGCAAAATGATGATTTCTTTCCTTTTTTTAAAAAATAAGTCATATATATATGTTTTTCATTGATTTTAAGCAAGCCTCCAGAATAGCTAACTAACAGAAAAGTCCTAAATAGATTCTAACTGTACTGGAAGCTCCTGAATCCACAGCAATGATAAACACATACACAGATGTAAATCAATCAATCGATTGATCAATGCACGTAGCTGTGACCAAATATCTTACTCTAGGGCAGGTCCAAGTGCACTGTGGGTCTGAGTTTGAACATGACCAAATATTTCACTCTACAGCAGGTCCAAGTGCACTGTGGGTCTGAGTTTGATCATGAACTTTTCTGGTCTCTTGGAAAGGGCCCAGGCTGAGAGTGAGGCCAAGACCTGAAGTCGGCCCTTCTTCTGAGCAAAACCACAGTCCATAAGGTTGCCTGGGAACAGCCCTCCCTCAGTGATGTTCACCTTGTCCCACAGCCTTGAAGGTGAGGTTCCACAATTGACCAGGGCACTGACGTTACTATCAAGAGCAAGCAAGCACTACTTCATTTCAAGGAAAATGGCAAGTCTCTTCATCTGATGAGGAAAGTATAGGGTATAGGAACCTCAAATAAAGGACAGAGGTAGGAAAGAATGAAAAGCTAGTGTTTTCATCTTTCAAGGTAGAGAGTGAGAAGTTCTACCTGAAATTAATAGAACAAGGAAAGTAAGTGAAGCTGCCTTTCCCCCAGTAACCTATAAAAAAGCGATAAACTGGAAATAACAATGTAATGATGGTAAGAAGCGACTCAGCATAAGATGAAGTTGTATAAATGAAGGAAGCACTTGTCTGTTGACCTTCTGTCTGGAGTTGATCAGCCAAGTGAGAAGAGTATAAGCATGTTATTGGAAGGCCACACGTAATGACCAGAAGAGCTAAAAATGAAAATAGCTACATTTGGGACTGGGAATAGCACAGGATGGAGAGAATAGAAAATAAAAAATAGATAAGCAAGATTTATAACATCATATAATAATGTCATTCTGATCATTATCATCCCCAATCTTTTTCTATTTGTGTGTGTGTGCACGTGCAAGAAAGTAGAGGTTTGCACTAAAGAAGTATTTATAATCAAAGAGATGAACTGGGAGTGGAGCTAAGCGCTCGGAGCTGATTCTAGAGTTGTCTGTAACAACTTGGAAAACCTCTGCACTAAATTACCGCAGACTTGCCTTGGGAAGCAGAGCTGTTAGTGAACGCTGAAAAAAACTGTAAGTTTAGAAGAATAGGCAATCATACTTATACAGAGCATTGGCTGAGGAAAACATAAGACAAAAGGCTTTCTTCCCTTTCACCCTAAGGAGCCGCTTGTTTCAGGCAAAAATGTGCACTGGCAGAAGGAACAGGGGCCAAAGCAGAAGACTTAGATCTAATCACACCTTTCCATGCTGATAAATTGCAATGCGGCACCTGCTCCCACTCTTGTTGAAGACCTAGCGATACAGTGACATAGTATGGTGTGACCAGCGCTCAGCAGTCATGCAGTCTTTCATCCCCAAAGGAGAACTGAATTCTGAGTTTTGCAACATGGCTAAGAAAACAAGAATAGGTCCTTCAGACATGAGAAAACAGGTATAGGTATTCTTGGAAATATCATTGATGCAAGGGGGTCAAGAAGAGGAAAATATTCTACTAGTCTTTATAGGAAGGTTCTCTAGGGTTGTGCTTTGGGTACTACTAAAAAGTTATTATATGCCCCCTGAACAATTAAGAAAATGTACTTTATGTATGCACCTAAATATGATCATATGTACACACTCTTTGCTTCATTCCACTTACAAATGTGTCATGCCAATAAACTACAATATTATCCTATAGAAGATTTATTATCCATTATATTATTGCACTTCAGCTTGCTCAGTGTATCCTCTGTATTTAGATGTTTAGATTGTTTCCAAATTTTCACAATTACAAAAGCAACACAATGAATATTTTGTAGCTAAATCTGTGTGTTTATCCTTAATTATTTCCTTAGGATAAATTTCAAGCAGTGGAGTTTGTGAATCAATGTGGTATTGTGAATGAGCAAAACAAAATGAATGAGCTGCCTCAAAACACAGCTTAGTATTTGTAAAGAATTAAATATATGATAAAGTAGGTGGCATCATGGATTGGTGCAGAATTAAATCGTTCAATAAAATGCTGCAAGCCCGACTGCTTAGCTATTCATCAGATTTATTTTTCTCACCCCTCTTTGTTACAGAAGTGTTTTAAGATGACTTAATGTGCAACACAGAGAAAGATAAGGCAAAATTAGAAATGAAGTAAGAGGAAAATAAAACAAGAAGGATAGGTTAAGTTTTTAATGCATGTTTTAAAATATCAAATACGTGGTGGACACGAGCCATAAACTTTGACTTTCTAGCATTCAGTGCAGACAGAAAGTGGTATTAGTTATGTGTTGCACACAGACCATAGATAAAGACAAACTAGTTTCTAGAAAGAAACACAAATATTTGTATGTTGAACCCTGAAGGAAAATTCTCCATAGAGTCTCTTGGAGAACAAGGTATAAATGTAATGGACAGCACCTTATAGTATGCACAGCTATGCGTTTCATCAGGCTGCTTCCTTCAACATCCTCCAACCTAACTGAATGTCATTGTGTAAAAGGAGCAAGTCACCTAAACCCCACAGGCGAGGAGCAATAGAATGCAGCTCCCCATAGGCAACTCCCTACCAAGCTGGTTTCATCCAGGGACACGGTATCTGGAGGAGGATGAATTGCATACTTTCAAAGTCAATCTTCCTTAAACTTCTCTCAATAAGAGCTTTGATACATGTGGAACAGCACAAAATTAATACAAGATTTCCCAAACGTACCATTAGTATAGAAATATTAAAAGAGGTGAATGAGACATTAAAACTCCCTACAAGCATGTATAAACTTTGATATAAGTTCATCTCACCTCTCTGTAACAGGACAAGTAAGAGTAAACAGTTTAAATGGAGTAACTAATTCAGTTACTGTGCCCCTACTGTTCATATTTTGGTTGTTTATATCATGGTAGTAATTAAGTACATATTCAGTGATATATTTAATGTGTAATCTTCCCCAAAGACTGTAAACTCTGAGGCAGAAATCATGGCTATCTCAGCCAATACAATATTGAGACATCGTAGGTATTTACACCCCACCACTATCACCACCACAATTGTGTCTTGCATGGAATATTGACCAATAAATTCTGGGTTAAAACATATTAGGAAAATGTGTGGCCCATATTTTGGGCAGATTATTCAGTAAATTAAAAGTCTATTATTTGGGAGGATTAAAAGAGACTCGGCTTTATTAAAAGGAATATATCTTTTATAGACCTGGGAGTTCACATAATTAAATTCTACCTGTTGAGTTGATAAAGCTGCACTTGTAAGCAAAAGCTAAAGACCAAACTTCAGAGAGATCCTTGATAATAGTATGGTCAGGAATTTTTCCCCAGTTGCTTCCTTTCGCTTAAAACTTTAATTATGTTCTATCTGTGTTCTGCAATGTTTGAAGCAAGTGACTTTGGCTTATAAACTGGAAAGAATAAAATCTTGCAGGTGGTAATTTCCCAGTGGCATTGTACTCGTTAAACAAATGAATCTCTAATTGATGGCAACGTAAGAAGCTGTGGAGCTCATATTCCAGGGAGGTGAACTTTCTTTTATAAGATTCACTCTACTGATTGGTAGATGAAAGGAGGGCAGGAATAAAAGGAAGAAATTCGTAAGCCCCTTCTCCTTCCTCTAAATCCTTGTTTTCTTCACTTATAATCTTTTTCTAATATGTAGGCCACTTTATAATGTATTTTTCACTGTAGAGTACTTGGACACACTTTGTACATATTCCATATTTTTAAATGAATTGTCACATATTCTTTGAATTATTTAATAAGATATCTAGTGGCATGCTTTTTCTAAATAAGCTAGCAAAAAATAATACCCTTTGAGATTCTAGCATTCATGAGTTATGAAGAGTCCAAAGAAAATATAGTCATATTGTATATAATGAAGTCTATATTTAGAATATGATCTCTATAGACATTTTTAATTCATGTTTTTGTTTTTGCTGTGCAAGAACGTGTAAAAATAAATAACCATATTAAACATGTATATGAACAGAAGACTTCTTCTCTAATGCTTTTTTTAGATAACATTCATAGTAAAACTAAACATTTTAAGCTAACTAGTTTTAAAATCTATCCTTGATCTTAGTGAAAATATTAAATTTCTATAATTGTGGGTGAATTTAACAAATTTTGCACTTAATCCAAGAAATTAAACTCAGTTAATGTTTGATTTGCCTATTCTTCAATAATCAAGCTTCTTTTGAAAATAAATAAAATAAAATTCTTGGAGTGGGACACAATAAGAAGAGGGACCTTATATAACAAATGCAATTCTTATAACCTAATTCTTTGTACCCTCAATGAATCCCAAACAATAATAAATAAATAGTAGTTTGTAATTTTTTTTTTTCGGTTTTTGGCCAGGGCTGGGTTCGAATCCGCCACCTCTGGCATATGGGGCTGGCACCCAATTCCTTTGAGCCATAGGCGCTGCCCAGAAGTTAAGGAATTTAAAAAAATTCCTTACTGGAATATCAGTTTATACAGATGAATACAAATAAAAAAAAAAGGATAACCAAAACAAAGGGCAAGGTGGCAGGTATGTAAATTATGCACAGGTCCAAACCAACCTTACCCATCCTTCAGGCAATAACTTCATTCATCACCTCAGCAGAGAATTCTGAAGTAGGAGAGGGTTAGGGTTAGTAAAGGGGAAAGATAGAGGGGAAAGAGAGAGAACTAAGGCCTGAGGCTTTAGGAAAGGCAAGCTAGGTCCCTGGGCGTTTTCCAGAAAGGAAAAAAGAAAAAATCCTATTTACTGAGTCAAAAACATGTGTTTTTTAAATATGCGGGACAACAATTCCAGGAACTATGGGGCACCAGTTTCAAATAATTAAAATAATACCTAGAAAGATTTAGAGTATGATAGTCCTTGGCCAAAATGACTGAAGGAGAGTAAGAAATGTGTGTACCAAGAAATGCGAAGTAGTGGCAAGAGAGAGGTGAGCAGCTGAGCAGGACCCAGATCAACCGTGTCCAGCTGCCATGAGGAAAACACCCCATCAGTGAAAACATGTCATCAGTAGGGGGATGCCAAAGGACTCATGAGTTTCCTCATTTTATTTTCTGTCTTGATGGAAGGATATGCTTTTATTAACTTGGCTATTAGAATATGACTTATATTTCACAATTTATAACATCAGTTTATAGTTTATAACAATTCTTTTCTCTGATTGCAGGCCTGGCACACACATGATTAACCCCAAACCCCCCATACACACTCTGATATTCTTCATATTTGGGGTTTATTTACAATTGGGAGCAAACTTTATAAAAATAAAACTCGTAAATAAAATGGTGACTAAAATTTTATTTGCTTGACATGTGACTATCATTAGCATTGTGTAAGACTTGAGATAAAAGTGCACTTTGGAACATACGACATTGCAAGGTCTAGGGCGCTGACATAGTCTCTTTGACCCAAGGCTTTATGAAAAACTGCTGTGGTGTTTTCTTTTCCTACGTGAGTTAAGTATCATGTTCATCCTCTGGCCCTGCCCTCAGTAAGTGCCCTCCTAGCTGCTAGCTGCCCACTGTTCACTAAAATAACCAGACTCAGAAAAAGACTCTTAACATGACTTACCCCCATTCATATGAGGGGGATCTTCTGAAGAAAATACCAAGGGCCGTGTATAATTTTGTAAATAGTAACCCAGGTTTTTAAAAATAAAACTGAGTTATTATTACATCCCAAAACATATTCCAACATCACAAACTTAACAGAATCTCAGTAAATATTTATCAAATCAGTGAACATGATAGATAAAGAAAATCAATCTGCCTTTATACTTACTAAATTATAGAGCAGAATTACACTTCTTTAAAGATATACTGGTAAATGTCTATGTACTTACTCTACATAATATAGTCAGTCCTCTATCAGCATGTTCTGTATCTATGGACTCAACAAACTCCAGATTAGAAATATTTTTAAATTAAGGATACTAAAACAATAAATAATAATACAAATAAAATATAGTAAACACCTATTTATATAACTTTTGCATTGTGTTAGGTATCATAAATAATCTAGAGATGATTTAAAGTAAACAAAAGGAGGTTATAGTAAATACTGTAACATTTTGTTTTATCTAAGGGATTTGAGCATCTTTAGATTTTGCCATGTGAGAGGGTTTCTGGAACCAATGCCCCTTGGAAAGGGAGAAATGACTGTATTTTCCATGATTTTAATATTACTGTTCTCTTTTCTAACCCATGAAATTCTATAGTCTACAATGTAAATATAAATATTTTTAATTACAAATAGGAAATTTGTAGGCTAGGGTCCTTTCTCCTTAATAAAAGCCAATTTGGCCTGTGAGATAAGAAATCCAAGACCATATTATTTATTTGGTCAACAACAACTAGGCTAAAATGTGCTAAATCAGGTCATAGCATCAGAGACCTTACTGACTGAAACAAGCCATTAGGCTGTTTCAAGTTCTGACTTCTTTTAATTTTTCTAGATAATTATAGGAATATAACCAAAAAAAGGAATAAACACTTTTTATGCTCTGAAGCAGATGTGACATTTAGACCTTCATAGTTCTTAATTTCCACAAAAGCCAAATGGCTATTACTAGACATCCTGAGTTGTCATAGGTTATAAGGCAATTAAGACCCTTTCAAGAGGTTGTAATGACTTTTTTTTTCTTAAAATACTATGGTGAGCAACAAATGACATTTGGCTACATTTAAGTCATTTTAATGGTTTGAATGGATCACATTCATCATTAAAACTAAAAACTTAGAGGGCACATTTTTCATAAATCTCTTGTGCAAATTATTGCTGAATATGCATCACTTAACAGACTGTTCTCAATTCCCAAGTACAAGGGCATAAAGGCAGTCTTGCAATTTTAGCTTTACCTTTCTTGCTTTGAATTAGTGTGCTAACACTGCACTGCATCCTCAGTAATTTTTGGAAACTCTTTCTGTTGCCAGGGGGTCTTCATGCCAACGTAATATATTTACGTATGAAAAGAACATGAAGCTTCTACCACAAGGAAACATTTTTTTTTTAAAGGAATGTGTAATCATAGCTAAGTTTTAAAGCATAATCTTTTAAATGATACAGAAGACAAGAGAAATGAGCCAACCTGTGTACTGGCTGGAGTGACAGGTGCAGATAAAGTCAACTTCTGGTTATCAACAAAGAACAGGATAAAGCTCAGAGCTTAAGAGAAGTGAACGGAAATGTGCCGCCTGAAGGC
The DNA here is from genome assembly GCA_963573935.1 of Arctocebus calabarensis. Lineage (NCBI taxonomy): Eukaryota > Metazoa > Chordata > Mammalia > Primates > Lorisidae > Arctocebus > Arctocebus calabarensis. The sequence goes on from CAUYON010133204.1 coordinate 10,102, forward strand.
TCCGAAGCAAATGCTGAGGTCTGGATGACAGCTTCCATTTTCACTCACTGCTTGCAAAAGATTGATGACAAGTGGTAGATGAAGGAAAAAGATAGCCTGATCCTATATATACACAGCATATTTCAGCAGTTTCCTTGGGAATATTAAAGTTATTGTTTTTACATCCTAAACCCAGATATAGTTCCAAAGAGTAATCAAGAATCTAACCAAAATTACATTAACCCACAGGAATTGAAAGCATGAAATAATGAAGGCTAAAAATGTATTTAAGAAGAGAACTCTGAAATTTAAGCTAGTCTTTCATAATATTCAACATATAATTGAGCTGATGCATGCTGTGTTAGTCTGTCTGTGCCGCTATAACAAAATACCTTAAACTGGGTAATTTATAAATAACAGGAATTTATTTCTCACACAGCTCTAGAGGCGTGGAAGTCCAGGATCAAGACAGCTGGTTGCCTGTCTGGTAGGGGACGCTTTCTGCTTCCAAGATGGTGCCTTGCTGCTGAACGCTCCAGAAGACAGGGCTGTGTTCTGATGTGGCAGAAGGCATAGACAGGCAAGAGAGTACCCTCCTTAACCTTAATCTTGGGCCCTTTTCTCAGGGTACTGATCCCTTATGACTTAATCACCTCCCAAAGGCCACAAGGCCACACTTCTTAAAAGTATTGCACTGAGGATCAAGTTGCAGCATGAATCTTGGAGGGGATGCTATCCTTCAAACCATAGCACACATATGCTTCACTTCATGGAATACTAATTGGCATGCAGTGATATTTTATTTTTTCCAAACTGAGATTACTACATTTCTTTTGCCATTCATGAATCATTATATATGTTGGAATCATCCTTGTTTAGAAGCATGAATAACCAATAAAGAATCAAAATATCTCCTATCATTTTTGAAATAAAGTAGGTAAAATTGATTTGATAGCACTGAATTGAGACTAGAGGTTTACAAGAAGGAGAGAGCACCAAGTTATCTTTCTGGTCCCTTTCAGACCTGTAGTCTTTAACTATTAGGCATATATGCAATAATACATCATATTTCCTTCTAGTTACTTAAAACAGAAAAGCCAAAGTTTTTGACTTGTACAGAATTCAGTGAGAAAGCTTTAAAGTAAAAATTCAAATTGTTTATGAAAGGTCTGATCCTTATCAATGCCTTCTACAATAAACACTCCTCACTTTATTGTCTGTACGTCACCTACTTCTGGGAATAATTTGAAGGGGCTTAAAGAAATAGACAAATATATAATAAAATCATTAAAGTAAGTTAGAAAAATAAGAAATAAATGATAGGAGATAATTTCATCATAAAACCTAGATCAAGAAGAGCTATCCAAGTTCAGATAATTAAATTCATGAACTCATCCTAGAAAAAGTGCTACATGCCTCATTGCTGAATGTCACTACCGTCAGCTGGTGGCCAAAGGGAGTATTTCTAAGGTGACCGTGGTGATTTTCAGCAATGAAGCAGGCAGCACATTTTCAAGGATGAGTTTGTGAACTTAATTGTCTGATCTTGTATGGACTATATTGAGTTTTCCAGTTATGGAGAACATCGTTACTTACTAGTTCTGGTCTGCATGTACTCGGGTTAGGTGGAAGCTTTCCCAATCTGGATAAAGAGGGCTCATGTGGCCCAGAGAAATCATCCCAAGGTTTAGATTGCCACTCCGGATTGGATCTGATAACAAACTGGCCTTTGTAACAGAGATAGTGCAAATGACAGTGAAAGCTGTGACTATATCCTGTAAATTACATATGGCATATGAGCCTCAAAGCTCAGGAAGGGTAGAGCTCATGACAGAAACATAAAAGCAGGAATTGGTAAACTCTGCTAGGAAGCAAAGCTTATACTTTGGTAAAGGCCTTGCCACTGGTCTTGTTCAATATTAAATGTACCCCTTCTAAGAGGTCAGGGTATTTCGTTTATGTGATAATGTATAACAAGCCTCCACCAATCCTCTGCACTATACCAGGGACTCCTAAAAGAACTGGGAGAGACTGAATTGAACAGGCAGGTAGAAGCCCTAGGAAGAGCAGCCAAGAAGATCTCCACTTGAGTAATTAACCATGTTCTGTTTAGTATTTTGTGTATATACACCCTTTCTCCCTGGGGGGAACAAGATCAAGGATCGGAACCCAGTTCCCCTCAAACCAAGATAGAAGGGACCCTACATTGTCATCCTGACTGCACCCATAGCAGTGAAGGTAGAAGGGGTCCTCACCTGAATCCATCATAGCAGACTGGAGAGAGCTTCACTGCCACCCTGGGAACCAAAAACAGATTCAGCCAACCCCTGAAAGGGAACTTTTGAGGTGGTCAGCATGCCCTGCTCCAGCCACATACTGGGAGCTTAGCTGGTCAATGCATAGCTGAAGCTTGAGTAAATTCCTCATGAGACTTACTTGGTCTTTGGACTTTGGGAAAGGGGGAGGAGGACTGTGATCTGTGTACCCACACCACCAAGACACTAAGATAGGAAAAAAGGTGACTCTTTGCAGCTTTTATGAACGTGAAGGCACCCCTGGAGAACCTGCACTCATACTCAACATTGCACTCAAGAGAACAATACTCAACATGATACACAGAGAAAGGTGGAAACCCATATATATATTACAACCCCGTGGAGCCCCCCCCACCACTGTCCAATTAAGGCCTGGGGAGAGGACCTGAGAGAAGTCACAATCCCTGAAATCTGAGTGCTGGTCCAGACCAGGGAAATAGGGAAGCCCAGCCAGGTGACTCTGAAATTTAATGTCTGTAGCACCATGCGAAGGTGCTGCATTGGAATGAGCTGGGAATAGGACAGATCAGAAATATCTCAGTGTCTTAGATTTTGCAGAAAAGTGGTGTGAGGTTGAATGTGAAAGGTGAAAATGTGTGATAGAAGGCACCCGAGACAGTGAGGACTGCAGGAAAAGAAATATCATGCTCAAAAAAAGAGTAGTGGAGACAGATTGCTCTGTGGGTCAGTGTAACCCTGAAGCTAGTCTTGCAAATTAATAACCAAGTAAAAGTCATATGAGGCATAGTGAAGAAAAAAGCAGACCTTGACCCATGTCCCAGTACAGACTTGGAATGGACAAAAGCCCTCAAAACCTGTAGAGAGACTGGTTTTCAACCCTTAAAGAATTTAGAAACCTTACTAGAAGGAGTACTAGTCATCAGCAGAATTAGCCTAATTATTCCCTGTCTCTTCCCACTAGTACTTAGGGCTGGATAATTGGGACAGATGTCAAAAACAAAACAAAACAACAACCACAAAAAAAGCATATCACACTGTTTTATATGAAACACTGACAGTCCCTGGAGGAGCAAATTGATAGTGAGACTCCAAATTAAAATATATGTGGTGTCTCAGGCAGCGTCTGTGGCTACATATACTGGAGGTGGAGGGTTCAAACCCAGCCCCGGCCCAAAACTGCAGCAACAACAACAACAAATATTTATGAGAGAGAGAGAGAGTCTCAAAGGGTGGGCCAATAAAGGAGAATACCTGGAAAAGTAAGATCTAAGAGAAGAGAGGTCTTCTCAAGGAGACCCCAAGTATACACCTGTGAGGTCCTTCCTGTGGTGACTCAACTCTTAGTAATTTGTAGATTTAACTTGCTGGGACCTGGAAACCAACACTCTCTTGCACTTCTATAAAAGCCCATGGTTCTATAATAGCTGGAGCCAACTTCTCTAGCTTGATTTAAACTGATCAAGATACATGTGGACTGGAACATTTTGACTGGAGATAAAAAGGGGAAGGCTGAGCCAGTCAGGGAGCTCGGCCATTTTGAATCCTTCTGTGCCATGGCCCTACCAGCTGAAATAAAGCCTTTCCTCTTTAAAAAAATAAATAAATAAATTGAACCAAAATGAAAAAAAATTCTGAACTTTGTCCAAATTAAAAATGACAGGAAATAAATAAAGAAAATGATCTAAAGGGCACATTTGAGATTTATTACAGGAAATATTCTTTAAGAGGATAATTACAAAGGAAGACACTGATGCTTCTTAATAGAGTCTTGAGCCAAATTAATAAAGAGATTCCTAATTTTTATTGCAACATTGATCCTTTTAACATTTTAATAGAGCCTTGACCCAAATTTCCATATGCAAATAGTCACAAAATATTACGTATAATTTTAAAGATTTCTTAAAACTAGAATTAAGAACTCTTGCCTTAATTTCTAGTCTTTCTGTCTGTGCTATAGATTTAGACCTGCGTTTGAGGTTTGGGCAATTTTTATCACACATCAGCTGAGGAAAATTTCCATCTTTCCTTCTCCCAGCAGCAAACTCCCCTGGGATTCCTTCAATCCCAAGCAGGACACATACTGTATCCAGACACCACTGAGATGTGGCTCCTACTCTGAGAGCAATTCTTCATTACCTCCCCCCTTCTACGTCTCAGTGCTGAAAAGAATCTATAGTTTTTATTGCTTTGAGTTTTGGGCATTTGTTCTACTTACCTGTATGTAAATAAATATCGATTGCCACTTCAAAAATTACTTTTTAAAATGATAAAAGTAATACATGAAATATTCAGTCTAGAGGTGTAGAAAGTATGAAAAGTAGAAAATCTTCCTCTGTCCAAAAATTTGGATCCCCAATCCTAAAATTTGACTGTATTTTCCCAAAACTTTATGTATATTTTGAATCTGTATACTTTTGGGCACTCAAACATACAAATAAAGATACATGAACTTGCTATTGCATCAGTTTTATGAAGCTAATTCCATTGCTTTGTATTTACTTAATTATTTAATTCCATGGTCAAATAGAATTTTACCCCCAGTATAAGGCAAATTTGTATTTGTCCCATAAGTGGATCCAATATTTTTAGAAGGTGACCAACTTTAACTTTCAAACATTTAAAGATGTAGATAAAATTCTCAATGTCTGCTTATAATGTTGACTTAATTTTGAAATAATATGTCTTTTTAATAACAGATTATGTAAAATAGCACTGTGTTCCCACTCTCCAATTTCATGGAAAAATTTACTGAAACACTTCAGATATTTATTGGGCTCCAGTATCTTTGTGATCACTAGGGCCAGATTTGAAGTTTTCTAACATAATTTTCCAAAATCCATCATCTTCAATTCCACCTAATTGTTGCAGATGCTACTACTGAAAACTTATTCCAGGTCATAAGATCCACTCACAAAACACTAGAGCAATGATTTTCATTATGATGACTATTTACATTTGTCCAAAATATCAGTGCTTATCAAAGCATGATTCTGAGCCAACAGAATTAGCGTTACTTGGAAGCTTGTCAAAACTACAAAATGTGAGCTCTACATATGACCCATGAGTCAGAAAGGTTGAGGGTGGGGAAAAGCAATCCAGATTGTGTTAAGCCCTAGAGGTGCTTCTGATGAACGCTAAAATTTGAGAACCACTGCATTAGATGTTTATTCCTATTTTCCATAACGTAATTACTTATTGTACTGCTCTTAAAATTCATAATCTTTAGATTTATAAACAGTTTCAAATACTTGTATTTGAAAAAGCATCTACAGAGGAATAAATAACTTCACAATGGACTTCTGTGAAAATATTTTATTGATTATATGAGGTAACTGGAAAGGAAATGTAATGGCCTTGATTGGAATTGTTGAAAACTGTCTTCCCCAAACAATATTTCTTGATTCCGATAAGATAATGAGGAGAATATCCTATACTATGATTATAAAAGGTCTCAAGTATAACTCAATCATGTTTCTTCTGAGGGATAATGTTGGGAAGAAAAAGATCTGTCCTATGATTTGGCATATCTGCTGTTTCCATAGCTTCAGACAGTTTACTGCTGCGGAATTTAAGGGTATAGACTGAAACTAAGGCTTGGCCATGGCGCCTTATAGGAAACTTATTAGCATGATGAGAACTGAGTGTGACAAGAAAGAATACCTCATTTACATATTTCTAAAATGTAAAGTCAGGTGAGAGGTTGTAAGAGACTCAAATGTTGCTGTCACATCTAGAACTGACACTCAAGGGTCATTAAGTATAAAAACCTTGAGCCTTCGCCATTCCTGACACTTGCTTTTCTGCGGGATGGCCCGTTGCTCTCGCACATTCCAGTGGGGTTGGGTCTGGACCTGCCTGACAAGGGATCCTCGGACGTGTTCTCAGTGAGGATCTAGGCAGGAGCAAGGACAAAGGAACACTGCGCGGTGACTAGAGAACTATCACAGATGCCATATGAGATTACTGAGGGGATACTGTGGTATTCCTCGTAGATTCTCCACCCAGGACCAAGGCACTCGTTCCCCGGCTGCCAGGAATGTGCGCCAACAGTGGGTCACAGCTAGTCCCACTACTGGAATTGCTTTCAATCAAATAGAGTCCTTTCCTCAAGCTTATGATCTCTCAATAGAGAATCATTACTGATCAGTGTGGTGGTATAAAGCCCAGCACCCTCGCTTGGAGTCAGTACGGCTCAGAGTCCGTCCCAGCCTCAGCATGGGGTCAGCAGAGCATTGCCACCGCATCACGGTTAGGCTTCTCTCCCTGCTCTGGCTTCCTCCCCGGTGATGTTCCCAACAGGAGTCCCAGCACGTCACCTGTATGCAAATCTCTGCTCCAGATCTGAGTCCAGAGAAGCTGACATAACCAGGAACTCCTCTCCCCAAAAGTGTGGAGGACAGGGTTTAACTCACATGGATTAGGTACTTTTATATTGAATCAGCTGTTTGTTAAATAATTCTATCATAAATATAAATATCTTGGAAAGGCTACCTTGGTCAGTTTCTACATTTTTACATTAAATACAATAAAGTTCAGGTGTTCAGTTACTACCCTCCTATGTTTTTTGAGCTAAATGTTGAATCCTATTCTAACATGTGAATACACTACAATCTATTTACTTAATTACTATTATTGTGTTTTTAAACCAGCTTTTATATTATAAAAATTATTTCTACACATGATTAAGAAAGAATAGTCATACTAATTAGTCATACTAATAGTCATACTGAAGAATGTAAGTAATATCGCCCTTGTCTTCTCCCTGAGTTACAGTTCCCCAGGTTAACCACTTTGAACTGTGTGGTTTTTGATCTTCTAACAGCCATTATCATTCCCAATAATGTAGTTGAACTCTTTTGATAATTTATTAATTTACACAGTGTCTGTTAATACCTCATATGAAAGAGGAATCTTTATACTGTGTTTTACCACCCCAACCACTTGCATAACTAAACAAAGTGAGTAGTATTGAGTACATTGGATACTTTTTTTCCATTCTTGAGATACTTTACTAAGAAGAATATGTTCCAGCCCTATCCAAGTAAACATAAAAGATGTGAAGTCTCCTTTTTTATGGGTGCATATTATTCTATGGTGTACATATGCCACAATTTTTTAATCCATTCATGGGTTGATGGGTACTTGGGCTGTTTCCATGTCTCGGCTATTATGAATTGGGCTGCAATAAACATTATGGTGCAAATGTTGTTGTAAAATGATTTTTGATCATCTGGGTATATACCTAGTAGAGGAATTGCAGGATCGAACGGTAGGTCTACTTTTAGTTCCTTGAGTGTTCTCCAAACTTCTTTCCAGAAAGGTCATATTAGCTTGGATTCCCACCAGCAGTATAGAAGCGTTCCCTTCTCTCTGCATCCTTGTCAACATCTGTAGTTTTGGGATTTTGTGATGTGGGCTAATCTTACTGGAATTAGATGGTATGGCAAACTGGCTTTGATTTGCATTTCTCTGATGATTAAGAATGATGAACATTTTTTCATGTGTTTATAGGCTGTGTGAATGTCTTCATCAGAGAAGTTTCTGTTCAAGTCTCTTGCCCACATAGAAATAGGGTTATTTATTCTTTTCCTATTGATTAGTTTGAGTTCTCTGTAGATTCTAGTTATCAGACCTTTGTCGGAAGCATAACTTGCAAAAATCTTCTCCCATTCTGAAGGTTGTCTGTTTGCTTTACTTACTGTGTTCTTGGCTATGCAAAACTTTTTAATTTTCTTTCTGGATTTCTTCAGAGAAATGAGAGATATGGTATTAGCATAGTAGATATTGTACTCAGCCATGTTATTTGTTGTATACTATTCTGCCTTTTTTGCAGATAAGATGATGGGTCACCAATTGAATTGTGAAGTAGAAGGATCTGATATGTTGCTGTGGGAGAAGGAGCCACAGCGGGGTGGACTGAAAATTCCCCATGAAGGGACTTTCCCAATCACCTGGGTCCAGAGGGAGAGGGAGAAATGGGGGGCCCAGAAATTAGCATGCAGAGTTTTTATGAAAAAAATCTGCTGAGACCTAGAAAGACAGATAGCCATGTCAGTCTGTAGTGAGACAGAACAATTCTCAAGGGCAGAACCAGGTAGGTAACAAAAAAAGTTTGCCTTAGGGGATGGGAAGAACAGTTGCAGTTACAGCCTGCAGGCTAGATTATCTGGGCTAAGGGTACCTTTTAATGGTCTTCTAATACTACTGATATTCTGTCTCCACTAAGCTGCTGAATGTTACTCAGATGTCTCCAGACTAGTCTTCTGTCTATGCAGGTGAACCTTCTGACACCCCTCACCACTGTAGGTGTGCTGAGCAGTGGAGGGGTAGGGCTGAGGCCTGGGCCATTCTTGCCAGGATTCTTCTGGAATGTCCTCCCACACAGATATGTGTTTTTAAAAGACCACTGTAACTGCTGTCTGGAAAATAGATAGTAAAGGGGGAATACTAGTTAAGAGGCTACTGCAGTGGTCTGGACTAAGGTGGCCAGGATAGATATGATCATTCTTCAGAACTAGACTTACTTTGAAGGTTAAACTGATGGACTTGATGTGGAATTAGATAAAGGTTGTGAAAAAAGAAGCAGAATCAAGGATGACTCTTAAATTTTCTTAAAGATATGGCAGATGATGAAGCCAAAGCTATGGTTTGAATGTTTGTCCTTTCAAAAAGCCAAATTAAATAAACCTCAGTTGCCACTGGAACAATACTAAGAGTTGAGATATTGAAGAGGTGATTGGGCAATGAAGAGTCCACTGTCATAGATGGGATCGGAGCCATTATAAAAGGGTAGGTTGCGTCCCCTCTTGCCCTCTCACTTTCTCGCTTTCTTCCAGGGGATGATACAGCAAGAAAGCCTTCTGATGATTAAGGATGATGAGCATTTTTTCATGTGTCTGTAGGCTCTGTGCCTGTCTCCTTCTGAGTAGTTTTTCTTCAAGTCCCTTGCCCACCCTGAGCTGGGATCACTTGTTCTTTTCTTGCTAATA
>CAUYON010133208.1:0-28192 GCA_963573935.1 Arctocebus calabarensis
TGGCCAAACTGCAAAAAAAACAAAAAAATAGCCGGGTGCTGTGGCGGGCGCCTGTAGTCCCACCTACTCGGGAGGCTGAGGCAAGAGAATCGCTTAAGCCCAAGAGCTGGAGGTTGCTGTGAGCAGTGTGACGCCACGGCACTCTACCCAGGGCGATAAAAGTGAGACTCTGTCTCTATAAAAAAAAAAAAAAAAAAAAATTTCAAACATTTACAAAAGTAGAGAGACTCACATAATGGACACCCATATACTCATCACTCAGATTTAATAATTCATAACATTTCATCACATTTGCAGCATCATTTTTGTTGTTGCTAAAATGTTTCAAAACAAATCTTAGCCCTCCTATCATTTTTCCCTTTTACATCTAAAAATCATGGTTTTTGAAAACATTTCCTACAGAACTACAATGTCATTACACACCTAATAACAATTATTAATTCTTTGGTAGCATCTAATATCCAGTTCATAATTGTTTCCCCAGTTGTGTAAAAAACAGTTGTTCAATTCTCAATCCAAAGTACTGCATTTCATCCTTACGTCTTCAGATCTTTTTTTTTTTTTTTTGTAGAGACAGAGTCTCACTTTATTGCCCTCGGTAGAGTGTCGTGGTGTCACGCTGCTCGCAGCAACCTCCAACTCCTGGGCTTAGGCAATTCTCTTGCCTCAACCTCCCGAGTAGCTGGGACCACAGGCACCCGCCACAACGCCCGGCTATTTTTCTGTTTTGCGGTTCTGCCAAGGCTGAGTTTGAACCCACCATCTTTGGTATTTGGGGCTGGCGCCCCACTAGAATAGTCTATCCCTTTTTAAAATCACTGGATGATGGCGATGATGAGGATGATGATTTTTGAGAGAGAGCATCAAGCTATTGCCCTGGGTAGAGTGCTGTGGCATCACAGCTTACAGCAACCTCCAACTCCTGGGCTCAAGCGATTCTCCTGCCTCTGCCTCCCAAGTAGCTGGACTACAGGCACCTGTCACAACACTCAGCTGTTTTTTGGTTGCAGCTGTCGTTTTGTTTGATGGACCTGAGCTGGATTGAACCTGCCAGCTCAGGTGTATGTGGCTGGCACCTTAGCTGCTTGAGCCACAGGCGCTGAGCCAAGTCACTGGATTAAAAATATAAAATTCAATTGGGCACGGTGGCCCATGCCTGTAATCCTAGCACTCTGGGTGGCTGAGGCAGGTGGATTGCTTGAGCTCAGGAGTTTAAGACCAGCCTGAGCAATAACAAGACCCTGTCTCTACTAAAAATGAAAACTGAGGCAAGAGGATCACTAAATGAGCCCAAGAGTTTGAGGTTTTGTGAGCTATGATGCCATAGCATTCTATCCAGGGCAACAGAGTGAGAATCTGTCTTAAAAATAACTAAATGAGGGTGGCACCTGTGGCTCAAAGGAGTAGGGCGCTGGCCCCATATGCTGGAGGTGGCGGGTTCAAACCCAGCCGTGGCCAAAAAAAAAAAACTAAATGAGGCTCAGCGCCTGTGGCTCAAGTGGCTAAGGCGCCAGCCTTGTACGCCTGAGCTGGTGGGTTTGAATCCAGCCCAGGCCCGCCAAACAACAATGACAGCTGCAACCAAAAAATGACCGGGCGTTGTGGTGGGCGCCTGTAGTCCCAGCTACTTGAGAGGTGGAGGCAGGAGACTTGCTTGAGCCCAGGAATTAGAGGTTGCTGTGAGCTATGAAGCCACGGCACTCTATCCAGGGTGACAGCTTGAGGCTCTGTCTCAAAAAAATAAAAATAAAAATAAAAATAAATAAATAAATAAGCCTCAGCACCTGTAGCTCAGTGAGTAGTGTGCCAGCCACATACAGCGAAGGTGGCAGGTTTGAGCCTGGCCCAGGCCTGCTAAACAACAATGACAACTGCAACTAAAAAAGAAAGAAAAGAGGCTCGGCGCCTGTGGCTCAATGGGCTAAGGCACCAGCCATGTACACCTGAGCTGGCTGGTTCGAATCCAGCCCGGGCCCACCAAAAAACAATGATGGATGCAACCAAAAAAAATGGCCAGGCGTTGTGGTGGGCGCCTGTGGTCCCAGCTACTGGGAAGCGGAGGCAGGAGACTCACTTGAGCCCAGGAATTGGAGGAATTGGCTGTGAGCTGTGACGCCATGGCACTCTGTCCAGGGTGACAGCTTGAGGCTCTGTCTCAAAAAAAAAAAAAAAGAAAGAAAGAAAAGAAAAAATGACCAGGTGTTGTGGCAGGCGCCTGTGGTCCTAGTTACTTGGGAGGCTGAAGCAAGAGAATTGCTTGAGCCCAAGAGTTTGAGGTTGCTGTGAGCTGTGACACTATGGCACTCTACTGAGGGTGAAATAGTGAGACTCTGTCTCAAAAATTATTAAATAAAAATGAATGAATGAATAAAACATGTCAGTTGCTAGGCAGAATAATGCACATTTTGGATTTGTCTGGTTGCTTCATCATAGTGGCACTTCATTTGTTCCTCTTCCTTTGAAATGTTTTCAGCTAGAGATTAACATGAAAGGCTTGAGAAGAATCAGCTTTTCTGGGGGCAAGTGTAGTTCACACTGGTGCTTTGTGCTTCATGGGGTAGTCTTCTCAACCTTGGTCTCTCGTTAGAATCAGCTTATTCTAAGCACTTGTTTATGAGACAGATTCTTATTTATTTATTTTAGAAAGTCTCACTTTGTCACCCTCGGTAGAGCGCTGTGGTGTCACAGCTCACAGCAACCTCGAACTCTGGGGCTTAAGCAATTCTCTTGCCTCAGCCTCCCAAGGAACTGGGACTACAGGTGCCTGCCACAACACCCTGCTATTTTTTTTTATTTTTTGGTTGTAGTTGTTGTTTGGCAGGCCAGGTTGGATTTGAACCATCCAGCTCCAGTGTATGTGGTTGGTGCCCTAGCTGCTGAGCTACAGGCGCCAAGCCTAAAATCTTATTTTGTAGCCCTTGGTAGAGTGCCATGGTGTCATAGTTCACAGCAACTGTAAACTCCTGGGCTCAAGCAATCCTCTTGCCTCAGCCTGCCAATGAGCTGGGACTACAGATGTCTGCCATAACACCCAGCTATTTTTAGAGACATGGTATTGCTCTTGTTCAGGCTGGTCTTGAACCTGCAAGCTTAGGCAATCCACCACCTTAGCCTCCGAGAGTGCTAGGATTACAGGCATGAGCCACCGCAGCTGGCCTGGACTCCCTCCCTTTTGAATAAATATAAAGGAAAAGGGGCTCGATGCCTGTAGCTCAGCAGCTAGAGAGTCAGCCATATACACCGAGGCTGGAGGGTTCAAATCTGGCCCTGGCCAGCTAAAAAAGTAACAATAACTGCAACAAAAAATAGCCAGGCATTGTGGTGGGTGCCTGTGGTCCTAGCTATTGGGAGGCTGAGGCAAGAGAATCACTTAAGCTCAAGAGTTGGAGGTTGCTGTGAGCTGTTATGTCACAGCACTCTACCAAGGGCAACATAGTGAAATTCTGTCTCAAAAAAAAAAAAAAAGAGGTTAGTGCCTGTGGCTCAAATAGTGCGCTGGGGGTGGTGGGTTCAAACTGAGCCCCAGCCAAAAGCTGCAAAAAAAAAAAAAAAAAATCTCTCTCCTTCCTTGGTACCTTTCTTTGGCAGTTCCTATGGCTCAAAGGAGTAGGGCATCGGCCCCGCCAGAGGTAGCGGGTTCAAATCCAGCTCCAGCCAAAAGCTGCAAAAAAAAAAAAAATCTGTCTCCTTCCTTGGTGCCTTTCTTTGGCAGTTCCTATGGCTCAAAGGAGTAGGGCACTGGCCTCGCTGGAGGTGGCGGGTTCAAATCCAGCCCCAGCCAAAAACTGCAAAAAAAAAAAAAAAAAAGGCAAAGGATTTGGTGCAATGCCTGATAAAGTATGTGTTGTTTTTTATGTTAGTTTATGAATTATAATTGCAGTTTTCCATTTCATTGTCATAACAGGGCAGAAATTTATACAAAAATTCAAACATTTAGGGCTAAACTATAGCTTGGACTTTACCTACCAAATGCAACCTTATCATCTGTACCTTCATATTAACCTGAAAAAAAAAAACTGGATTACTGGGTAAGGACTTCCTTGTTGAGGTGGAATATACAGTGGGTGGCTCTATGCCCACTATGTTGGAATTGCCTGGGAGGCTTGGACAATAGTTGATGTCTGGGACTCCTCTTCACTGATGATTTTTTTTTTTTCAGTTTTTGGCTGGGGCCAGGTTTGAACCTGCCACCTCCAGTATATGGGGCTGGTGCCCTACTCCTTTGAGCCACAGGCGCCACCCAATTTCTTTTCTTTTTTTTTTTTTTTGAGAGGAAGTCCTGAGTAGGTGCTGTGGCATGATAACTCATAGCAACCTCAAGCTCTTGGGCCTCCAATACGATGCCATGGCACTTTAGCAGGGGGACAAAGTGCGAACCTGTATCAACTCCCCCCATCCCCCAAAAACAAGAAAAACAAAAGGGCGTCCAATGCATAAGTGTCAAATATGAGCACTTTTTCTTCTTTTTTCTTAGAAGAGAGAAAAACGTTGATTCTGCTGCTTTGAGTTGTTTTCCGCTATGGAAGACTGTCCTAGTTGTATTATATTTATTTATTTATTATTTTTTTTTTGCAGTTTTTGGCCAGGGCTGGGTTTGAGACCATTACCTCCAGCATATGGGGCCAGTGCTCTACTCACTGAGCCACAGGCATCGCCCATGTATTATATTTAACTTAGAAAGGTTCTTCATGCCTTTACTTTAGTGAAATAATGTGATAAACAAGGAAAGATGGCCCTGCTGCCCAGGTTGGAGGTGATGGCATCTCTGAGTGATTCGAAGGAGTAGAGTGCGGTGAGGGGGAAAAATAGAATAAGAGTGAAGGAAAAGGATAGGGAATGGTGGTGTAAAAAGACCAGAGATGAAATAAGGATCATTTGGCAGTTGACCTGGTCATTTTGACAGAACTGTGCACCATTCAGGGCAATCCTCAGGGAGAGGGCACTGAGGGAGAGAAGAGGTATGGTCGGGTGATATGGTTAGAGGCATGAAGGCCGGAAGTTGAGGGAGTTTTATATTATTGTTATTCTTTTTACAGACAGAGTCTCACTTTGTTGCCCTTGGTAGAGTGCTATTGCGTCACAGCTCACAGCAACCTCCAGCTCTTGGGCTTAGGCGATTCTCTTGCCTCAGTCTCCAAGTAGCTGGGACCACAGGCGCCCACCACAACCCCCAGCTATTTTTTTGTTGCAGTTTGGCTAGGGCCGAGTTTGAGCCTGCCACTCTCAGTGCAGCGCCCTACTCACTGAGCCACAGGCGCCTCCCCAGGTTGAGGGAGTTTTAGTAAGGGAGTTTATGGGGCCAAGAAATTTCAAACAGCCATAGGGAATAGGGAGAAGGGGCTACTGGGTCTAGCAGCACTGGGGCCTGGAGACCTGGATGTGTGCAGCAATTGGAGCTGCAGGGGTGTAGGAGGGAGGCAGGGTGAGGCAGCTGGCAATCGTGCAGTGCTCGCCAACAGTTGAGGAGCTGCTGAGTGATTGGAGAGGAAGAGAGAGGAGCAAGATCCAGAAAGATGGAGAGAAGCTGCCCATGGGGAAGCAGGGAGGAGGACCAGGGGCTGCTCACTCCTGAAGCAGAAAGAGGGCTTGGGGCCTGAGGGAGGAAGGGCCAGATCAGAGACAGGTAGACAGGAGAGGTGCAGGGCAAATTCAAATACAGAATAAAAAAAGTGGACCCTTCTTGTCCATTGTAACCTGAGTGATTCTGAGTCAAATGTCCTTAGCTGACACCAGGGCTTCCCCTGGAAAATGCATAGGCTTTAACATTTCAAAGGGGAAGCTGGGGAGTTTTGTAAAGAGAATGAAGGGAAGCTTGGTCTGAGGCCATTGTGTACATCTAGGCCCTGGTCCTGCCCGCTGCGGCTGGGATGTGCTTGTGTGTCTTCATCGGGCCTAATGCAACTGGGCTCTCATGCCTTTTGGGGAACTAACAGAGAAGGTTGTGGTATTCTGTCAGCAGAGGCACCCCTGGCCAGAAAGAAAAAGAATCTAGAGTGTACGTATGTGGTGTGCTGGCAGTGGTGGGGAGTGTTAAGGTAATTAAATAATCCAAAATAATTTCCATTGACCTTGGGAACGAAGCTTGACATTCTCACTTGGAAAGAGGTGAGTTATGACCTGAGACTTTCTTTTTTTTTTTTGAGACAAAGCCTCAAGCTGTCACCCTGGGTAGAGTACCATGGCATCACAGCTCCCAGAAACCTCCAACTTCTAGGCTCAAGTGATTCTCCTGCCTCCACCTCCCAAGTAGCTGTGACTACAGGTGCCAGCCACAATGCCCGGCTATTGTTTGGTTGCAGCCGTCATTGTTGTTGCGGGCCCAGGCTGGATTTGAACCCACCAGCTCTGGTGTATGTGGCTGGTGCCTTAGCTGCTTGAGCCACAGGCACTGAGCCTGAGAATTTATTTCACACCAATTAGGAAGCCATGCAGGGAAAATTCAACTGTAGAAGGATTTCCTTATCCCAGTCCCTTCCTGTCATTCCCTCTACTGGCAGCTTTCCAGAAATTTAGCAGCTGAAAAGGAGTTATACAGGGTGTACTTTAAAGAGAGTGAATGGAAGGTGAAGGTTGTATTAGTTTTCAGATTTTAATTGGATCTTTAAGATTAGGTATTATGGGGTGGCACCTGTGGCTCAGTGACTAGGGCGCCGGCTCCATATACCATGGGTGGTGGGTTCAAACCCCGCCCTGCCCAAACTGCAACAAAAAAATAGCTGGGCCTTGTGGCGGGCACCTGTAGTCCCAGCTACTTGGGAGGCTGACGCAAGAGAATCGTCTAAGCCCAAGAGCAGGAGGTTGCTGTGAGCTGTGATGCCACAGCACTCTACCGAGGGTGACAAAGTGAGACAGTCTCAAAAAAAAAAAAAAAAAAGATATTATGGTCACTATATAAATTTCCTAAAATTTGCATTTGTATGGTTTCCTGTGTCTTGCTTGAGTTAGTGCAAAACTATACTGGACATACACCATAGTGACAATCCAGATGGCTAGACACCAGATGGATGTGGATGAGGGCATCTGATCTGGTTTAGAGCTGGGCTCCTGCAGGTTCTACTTATGTTGAAGCTTCTCTATTGGGATTTAGACCTAAGGAAAAATTGAGTTAGACACTTATGAGGACTCCAGGATGACTTTACTCTTAGAATTTCCCTCTCTTTTATTCCTTTCTCACTCTTGATTTTTATTACCTCTTTCTTCTAGGAACCAAAATTCATTGGTTTTTGGCTTTCCTATAGTTTTGCTTTACATAATCTGTAGGGCATCCTAACCTTCTAAGGGGTAAGACTCTAGTTCTGAGGGCCCACCTGCGGCAGGGCCTAGGAGTCTGTAAACTCAGTAACTTACCTAGGCAAGCTGGATTTGAAAGAACTAGTTCTTTCTTATGAGGGTAACTGGTCTAAGATGACTTGGTGTTTTAGGGCAGGGATGGGCCCAGAGGGCAGTGTCCTGTTCTGACCATGGTGTCTTTCCCCTAAAGAGGAGTCTCATACCAGGCATTGTGGTGTGACACCTCATGCCCATCTACCATGGTTCTAAATCAACACTGATGTGTGCTTAGTACTCAGTTTACATCTCAGGCAGGGTGATCTTTTTCCTTTGCTTCCTCCAGCTCCCATGCTTTCTTTGGATGCACAGAACGACCACGCAAATAAACTTGTTCTCAATATTTGTGCAAGTGTAGAGACACGAAACTCACAGATTGCCTCATCACAGAGCTGCCTTACCAGAGATCTCTATCTTGTTTATTTACTGGCAGGACTGACACATTCGAAACCATCAGCGTTGCTCTGGCATGGGTGGGAGAGGCTGCTGCTGTTTTTGGACAGCCCATGGCTACCTTGAGAGGCCCAGGACGTGTTCAGGGCAGACAGTGAAGTTCGAATTCATGACAGTGAGGTGGGGGCCAGACTCAAAACAGGACAGAAACTTCCCCTTCATCTGTCACCCAGTAAGGCCTCCAGAATGGTGGCCAAATTAAGAGACCAAAATAAAAGGCACTTTGTACATCTGCTGCAACAGGTGTTTTAGAACATGATCTGCTTTACCTGCCCAGTAGACATTTGGCAGGGGTGGAGGTGTCTTTATAGGTAAGGAAGTGTAACTGTAATGGGTAGGAAGGAACTTAAATTTACTCGGTTGCTTACCTTTCCATATCCAAACCCTATGCCTTTTGCTAGCCAAAGGGCAGGTTCCAGAATTATGTTGGCTCAGCCCTTCCTAGAGTGGGTGGGGCTGGGGTGGTCCCTGTAGTTGGTCCACTTAGGCAACGACCATCTCAACTTAGTTTCTTTCCTCCCCTCTGGATCTGGATCTCTGATGTCAACTGGTCCCGAACCCACTGGTTTCTTAGTCCTAGGAAGGACTATGTCATGGAGGGCTTCCCCCACTCCCCTTTTTAGGCTAGTCAAATGAAACAGTGGGATTGGAAAAGGAACAAATCTATAACAATTATTTGTAAACACGACTGCACTCAGACCAGCCAAACTTTTAGTTTTGGTTTCTTTTTCTTTTCTTGAAATGAAGTCTTACTATGTTGCCTAGGCAGGACTTGAACATCTGAGCTCAAAGGATCCTCTTGCCTCAGCTTCCTGAGTACCTGGGACTATAGCTGTGCACTAGCTTGTTGATCCTTCCTTAAATGGGGTCAGCCCTGGTTGGAGATATTTCACTTTGACCCCAATTAGATGGGGCCTCCTGCTTTATTCTGCTGAGTTTAATCCTGCCATAGGAAGTGGCTCAGGTGTGACATAGCAGGGAGAGGGCCACAGCACACCTACCTCCTGTGTGCCCAAGCTAAGGCTCTGCTTGGTGACCGATGGTGAAGCAGAGGACACAGATGTCACAGCATATCATGCTGGGTGTTTAGAAAGCAAGCACACTAAGTATCAGTGAGGACTCTGGAGGTAAGGAGTATATATCATGCTGAAAAGCGAAATATGCCCTTGGTACTCATCTCTGTATTGGTTAAACTCACATCCACATATGCACAGACAATGGGCAGAGAGGCTGCTGCTGTTTTTGGACAGCCCATGGCTACCTTCAAAGGCCCAAGAAGTGTTCAGGGCAGACATCGAAGTTGAATTCATGACAGTGAGGTGGGGGCCAGGTATAGACCCCCAGACCCACATACTCTGCTTGGGGCCCAGCTGAGTGTTTCCTGCCTCAGCCTTGCTTATTCTGCCTCTCTGAGGTCATAGTTCCTGTTGTACCAGAGAGAGTAGGGCTCTCTGGGCTCTGCTTACCAGGCAGAATGCATCCCTGGAGACTTTGAAGGTTTTGTAATGATTTATAGGCATCTGAGGTGTAGGTCTCCACAGGAAAGCTGAAATGGTCAACATGAAAGTGACAGTAGGAGTGACCCCTCACTGACTCTGGGACTCAAACCTCAGGCCCAGGGAGCCTTGGATGGCTGTCATAGAATTATGAATAAACTGGGAAAGATCCAGTTTAAAAGCTAGTATATATTTGCTGGAAATATGTGTCTGTGTGCCTTCAAGGGAGGGTACTCCCTGAGGGAGATGTGCACAGTTCGTTAACACATAAATAGGAACCAGAGGTGCTGGCTGCACTCAATAGAACACTAGCAGCATTATCCTGAGCTCTGGGGTATTGCCCAGGGGTCCTCAGCGCGAGGCCTCTCTTTTGTCTGGTTAGCAGAGCTATAACTCATCCATCATGGCCAGCAAATCATCCCCCTTGCTGGTACTTGACCTTGGCTGCTCTGTGATCTCAAACTCCCCCATAATCCGAGCCAACTCTTTGTTCCGTTGCTGGTCCTGTTAGAGAAGGGAGAGGAGAAAGTGAATGAGGAGGATGTGTCCTCACTGTTGTTTATTTGTGCAGTAGGTATTTAGTTTTTCACCCCATCACTGTGATGCATTTCAATTGCTCGCCTGCTTGTTACAGGCTGAATAGAGAATAAAAAGGGGTCTTTGAAGTTCAAGGTTATCATGAGAGGGGAATAAGATTGGATGCTGTTAATCCCCAGTACGCACCTGGGTAGCCTGTATGTTGATAACTTCATAGGACAACTCTTCTGGTCTGGTTAGTGCTGCTTGTCTAGATGAGACAGTAAAGACACAGGTCCAAAGTTAGGGTTCTCTCCCTGCTAGCATGGCAAACTACCGCTTGATAATTTGGCAACCTGTTTTTCCTGCCTCATCTTCTGCTATTGTCCTTCAGCTTTCTATCCCATTTCTAGAAAGTCAAGTTTTTTTTTTTTTTTTTTTTTTTTGAGACATAGTCTCAAGCTGTTGCCCTGGGTAGAGTGCCATGGCGTCATAGCTCACAGCAACCTCCAACTCTTGGGCTCAAGCAATCCTCTTGTCTTAGATTTTCTATTTTTAGTAGAGATGGGATCTCACTCTTGCTCTAGCTGGTCTCGAACTGGAGAGCTCAGGCAATCCATCTTTCTTGGCCTCCCAGAGTGACAGGATTATAGGCGTGAGCCACTGCACCTGGCCATCAAGTTCTTTTATATTTCTGCCTTTGTGCTTTTGCACACACTAAAATCTAACAAAAATGCTTTTTTCCTTTCCTCTGCTTGGCAAACTCTAAGACCCAGATCAGATGCCACTCTTTCAATTTGCCAGTGCAAAGTCAGTCACTGTGTCCTCAATTAGAGTATTCATGACATGACTGAATTCACTTAAGTACATGTTGATTTTCTCACTAGCTGGGAGGCTCTAGGTGTTACACTCATGTACCTGCCATACAAACATAAACAAAAGAAGTTAGTTTAATGAATGGAGAAAGAGAAGGCAACCCTCACCCCAAATATTTGGTTGAGGGAGGATCAATGAGATAATGCACACAAAAATGTTCCATAAACTATAGAGAACTGTATAAATCTTGGTGAATTACTATTGCTATTGGTTTGGGTAAGACTGTCTAATCCCAAAGAAATCAAGGTTTCTCAAGGTTTCCCTCAGGTTTCCTAACAGACTTTTCTTTCCTTTTTTTTTTTGAGACAGAGCCTCAAGCTGTCACCCTGGATAGAGTGCTGTGTGGCATCACAGCTCACAGCAACCTCCAATCCCTGGGCTTAAGCGAGTTTCCTGCTTCCGCCTCCC
Organism: Arctocebus calabarensis; assembly: GCA_963573935.1. Taxonomy (NCBI): domain Eukaryota; kingdom Metazoa; phylum Chordata; class Mammalia; order Primates; family Lorisidae; genus Arctocebus; species Arctocebus calabarensis. Next base: position 11,076 of record CAUYON010133208.1, read on the forward strand.
AAGTAGCTGGGACTACAGGTGCCTACCACAACACTTGGCCATTTTTTGGTTGCAGCCGTCATTGTTGTTTGGTGGGCCCAGGCTGGATTTGAACCTGCCAGCTCAGGTGTATGTGGCTGGTGCTTTAGCCCGTTGAGCCACAGGCGCTGAGTCTCCTTTTCTTTTTTGAGACAGTCTTACTCTCCTGTCCAGGCTAGAGTGCCATGGCATCACCCTAGCTTACAGTAACCTCAAACATTTGGGCTCAAGTGAGCCTCCTGCCTTAGCCTCCCAAATAGCTGGGACTACAGATGGTGCCACAAGGCCCAGCTAATTTTTCTATTTTTAGTAAAGATGGCGTTCTTGTCTTGATCAGGCTAGTCTCGAACTTTTTTTTTTCTTTGAGACAAGAGTCACAAACTGTTGCCCTCGGTAGAGTGCTGTGGCATCATAGCTCAAAGCAACCTCCAACTCTTGGGCTTAAGCGATTCTCTTGCCCCAGCCTCCCAAGTAGCTGGGACTATAGGCACCTGCCACAATGCCCAGGTATTTTTTGGTTATGGTTGTCATTGTTGTTTGGCAGGCCTGGGGTGGATTAGAACCTGCCAGATCTGATGTATGTGGCTGGCACCTTAGCTGCTTGAGCTACAGGCACTGAGCCCTGGTCTTGGACTCTAGAACTTCAAGTGATCCTCCTGCCTTGGCCTCCCAGAGTGGTAGGATTACAGTGTGAGCCACTGTGGCCAGACTAGAATTCTTTTTTTTTTTTTTAATGATTCCAGAATGTTCAGGCCATCAAATCCTGATAGATTTTTTTTTTTTTGTAGAGACAAAGTTTCATGTTATCGCTCTCGGTAGAGTGCTGTGGCATCACACAGCTCACAGCAACCTCCAACTCCTGACCTTAGGCAATTCCCTTGCCTCAGCCTCCCCGAGTAGCTGGGACTACAGGCACCCGCCACAACGCCTGGCTATTTTTCTGTTTTGCAGTTCTGCTGAGGCTGGGTTTGAACCCGCCACCTTCGGTATATGGGACCAGCACCCTATAGCTTGATGAGCCATAGGCGCTGCCCAAATCCTGATAGATTTTTAAACTAGGTTTTTGTATTTGTTGATATTTTCTTTTCTTTTCTTATTTTTTTTTTTTTAGACAGAGTCTGACTTTGTCAGCCTCGGTAGAGTGCTGTGGCATCATAGCTCATAGTTATCTTAAACCCTTGGGTGCAAGCAATTCTCTTGCCTCAGCCTCCCAAGTAGGCTGGGACAACAGGTGCCTGCCACAGTGCCTGCCTATTTTTAGAGATGGGGTCTTCCTCTGGCTTAGCCTAGTCTCAAACCTGTGAGCTCAGGCAATCCACCTGGCTCGGCCTCCCAGTGTGTTAGGATTACAGGTGTGAGCCAGTGCCTAGCCTGTTGATATTTCATTTGTGATTTTTTTATGTTTGTAGTTATGAGTGTCACTGGTTTGTAATGTCATTTTTGGGTTCTTATCATACTTGGGATTTTTATATATGTGTTTAAAGAAAAAAGTTTAAAACATACTCCTCTTCTTCATCAGTGGTAAAGAGATTCAATCGGAATCCTGGCTCTGGGCCACTGGGTTTCTTAATCTCCATCCCTCCCATCAGCCTGGCCAAGAAATTCAGTTCTTCTTTAGCAAGAGGGTTGGGAGCAATGCTTTCCTGCAGAAACAATCGCATGATTTTTAGCCACATAAATGTGATCACATTTGCTGCTAAGACCTGAGACCCAGGGTGGTATTATCATATAATAAGGCAAAATAATAACTTTATTTCTGAGTCCAAATAAAGCATAGGAGCCTGGCTTAATCAAAAGACAAATCATCCAGTCAGAAGCACAGGGAATCTAGCAACACAAATCAAAGATTTTCATACTTTCAAGATGAGTGGAGGGCCTCAGGGATCCACATTTCTCCTCCAACGACCTTTCTTCTTGAAGGAGAACTTTGCTTCCTCTTCAGTTGCCCAGTTCCCTCAGGGTTGAGGAAGCCTCAGTCAAGTCTCCAACCGCACTCACTCCAGAGGCACTGCCACACTGCCCTCAAGCGGCGACGGTCGGGAACACACCCTCGCATCCATTTTCTCCTCTCAATGTCCTCACCCCATGTCAGCTAGGCCCCTTCCTTCTAATCCAGGCTTTCTTGCTCTTTCCCTTCTGTTACTCTGCCACCATCGTCTAAAACACAGCTTTCAGATAATTTCTCCTTGACTTGAAATAAACCCTTCCTGTCTAAAGAACAAAGTCCAAATCGTTTAAGCCCCTTCCTAATCAGGCCCCAATGTCCCTCTCCAGTTAAACCTCAGCCAGTGGCCTCAGTTAGCTACGATCCAGTCCCATGGCGATCCAGTGCCGCCTCTCTGCTCCTCTAAGCATGGTGTGCTTTGTCCCTCTGTGCCCCTGCTTATCCTGTCACCTGGGCCTGCATGCTCATTTCTCTTTCTCTGCTATTTAGTATTTTATCCGCTTTGTTTATTTTTTTGAGACTGGGTCTCACACTGTTGCCCAGGCTGGAGTACAGTAGCATTATCATAGCTCACTGCAGCCTTGAGCTCCTGAGCTCAAGCAATCTTTGAACCTCAGTCTCCCAGATAGCTGGGACTATAGGCTTGTGCCACCTTGCCTAGATAATTTTCCTTTTTTTTTTTTTGAGACAGAGTCTCTGTTGCCCAGGCTAGAGTACTGTGATGTCAGCCCACCTCACAGCAACCTCAAACACTCCTGTGTTAGTGATCCTCCTGCCTCAACCTCCCAAGTAGCTGGGATTATAGGCATTTGCTATAATGTCCTGCTAATTTTTCTATTTATAGTAGAGATGGGGGTCTCACTCTTGCATAGGCTGGTCTAGAACTCCTAAACTTGAGGGATCCTCTGGCTTCAGCCTCCCAGAGTGCTATGATTACAGCTGTGAGCCACCAAACCCAGCCTAACCTGGTAATTTTTTTTTTTTTTGAGACAGAGCCTCAAGCTGTCACCCTAGATAGAGTGCCGTGGCCTCACAGCAACCTCCAATTCCTGAGCTCAAGCGAGTCTCTTGCCTCCGCCTCCCAAGTAGCTGGGACTATAGGCGCCCGCCACAACGCCCAGCCATTTTTTTTTGGTTACAGCTGTCATTGTTGTTTGGTGGGCCCAGGCTGGATTCGAACCCGCCAGCTCAGGTGTATGTGGCGGGCGCCTTAGCCCACTGAGCCACAGGCGCCGAGCCTTTGCCTGGTAATTTTTAAAGTTTTTGTAGAGATGGATATGTGGGAGTCTTGCTATGTTGCTCAAGCTGGTCCTGGTCTTGAACTCCTGGGCTCAAGTGATCTCTCAACTCAGTCCCCTAAAGTGCTGGGAGTACAGGTGTGAGTCTCTGCAACCAGCCCTATTTTACCCACTTTAGAGCCCAACTTCAAAGTCCCTCCTTTGAAAAGTCTTCCTGATTCAGTCCCCCCACCCGCCCCACTGGACAGGTCATATGATCTTTTGGAACATTGTTAAGAACACCCAGCTAGTCCCTCTTCCACACTGTTAGAGTTATTTACTCCTGTCACTGTCTTTCCCAGGGTTCTATAAGCCCCTTCAGGGTGGGACCGTATCTGTGTCAGCTTTGTGTCTCTGGGTACCCAGCCCATTTAAGCAATTTAATAGCTGTTTCCTGAATAATTGAATATTCCATGATTTGTCCTATATCTAGCTGAGAGCTAGTTCAGTGAAAATTTGTAAAGATGAAATTCAGAGAAAATAAAATACTACTTTGAACTTAGCTACCACACCATTATAGAGGGAACCATTAAAAAGAGATGCTTTAATGATCAGGATACGCACAAGTGCTGGAGTCAGCAACAACAGACCTAATGGTGCTGGTACAATGCTATTACACATGTCCTGGTGTGTGGTTCTTGCTTAATTATGGTGGTTGAGCCAAGCCTAAAATTACCTAACTAGTAAGAACAGTCAAAGTCTCCATGAATAGCTACAATTAAAAACCTGTGTGCTTATAAGGCTGAATGGAAAAGACTGTAAACAATGAGCGAAATGTTGGCTACCTTTGAATTCCCACTCCTCTCTCCATGCAGATTTCTGTTATCTAGAAAGAAGCTGTAAGGACAGGGGAGGGGGACATGCTTACCTGTGTCCGTGAGGCTGAATTCTTTGATGCTCCAGACATATGGGTTTCCACAGGCCGATTCACACTGTACCTGATGTTAACAGAAAATGGTGACATCATCTAGTTTCCTCCCACTGAATTCCTTCTAACTCATACATGTAGTTCATAGTTTTAATTTTGAGACATTAAATAGCACTCAGAAAGGTACTGTGAGTACAGGATACAACTAAGTAGGTGTTTAAACCATTCAAATTTTATTTCTTCCCAAAGAAAAATACCTGGGGAAGCTGCATGGAAATGTTTCCACTTGTAAAGAGCAGTGTGGCTCACTGGAAAGACATACATTATCACTTGAAGGCCAAGCACGATGTATTTCTGGATTTCCATCGCAACAAAGGATATGGCTAATTCTCTTCCATGGCTACTTAAAATTATATATATATATATATATATATATATTTTTTTTTTTTTTTTTTTTTTTTTGAGACAAAGTCTATGTCACTCTTGGTAGAGTACCATGGCATCACAGCTCACAGCAACCTCTACCTCTTGGGCTTAAGCGATTCTCTTGCCTCAGCCTCCCAAATAGCTGGGACTACAGGCGCCTGCCACAGCGCTTGGCTATTTTTTTGTTGCAGTTGTCATTGTTGCTTTAGCTGGCCCGGGCTGGGTTTGAACCTGCCAGCCTTGGTGTATGTGGCTGGCACCGTAACCACTGCGCTATGGGCGCCAAGCCTTTTTTTTTTTTTTAGTGGTTGTTGCAGTTGTCATTGTTGTTTTAGCTGACCCAAGCTGGGCTCAAACCCTCCAGCCTCACTGTATGTGGCTGGTGCCCTACCCACTGAGCTGCAGGCGCTGCCTAAAGTTATATATCTTTTTGACCTGTTGAGTTGCCTTATTTGGAATTCTTCGGTGCCCTTTGAAAATGTCAGGGCCCCGTATACATTGTATCTAAGGGGAAATTACTCCAGTGGTCAGCAGGGATTTTCATAGAAGTCAGGCTGTTGTTTTCTTTTTTAAATGAAATGACCTCCTTTGGACTTGCATTCATTCAGGGAAGGAGAATTTGCTTACATGTTAGTTCCCAGTTTTAGGACTCGGTCTCCATAAAGTTCAAGAGAACCTTCTTTGTGTGCAGCGACATAGTTTCCACCATGTTTGAATTCCATCTTCTTTACTTCTTCGCCTTTCTTGTTGAACATTCTACACACAACACAAAGTATGACATGATGAGATGTTCTCAGAGCTTAGGTAGTCCTGAAGGTTTCTTTGTTCCATAGAACAAAAAGGAATTCATGCACTCCTTCAAGATAAAGATGTTGGTTGTGATAATAACGATGCAATTAACAATAATATTTATTGAGCACATGTCATATGCTAAGGGCTATGTGAGCACTGTAGAGCACTATTACCTTATTCATCCTCACAGTAACCACTTAAGAGATGAGGAAACCAGGCCCGGAGCACTGCGTGACTTGCCTCAAGTCCCTCTGCTAAGTGGCAAAGCCAGGAGTAGAACCTGAGGGGCTCAGCAGTGCTGCCTTCTCTGTGGTGGCCCAGGACTGGTTTCTTGGTGCCCCGAATGCAGCCCGGATAATCACTGTTGAGCATTCACCTGATGAGTCCAGGAACTTCCGTTCCCCAGGGAACAGGCCCGGACACTGGTAACACAAAGCGCCCATTAGAATTCTGAACTCTGTCCTTCAGAAATATGGACACCTGGAAAAAATACATTTATTGTTATGTTTCTTGGTTTGTTTTCAGGGGCAATGATTCTGAGGATGGAAAGTATGTAGTAGTTTGTAGTTGGTAATGTTACCAACTGAGTTTATAATTCACCAAACTAACATCTGTAGAGTTATATAGTGTTTTTATAAATAGAAGTACTTGCGAGCTGCGCAGCAAGCCCTTCTGGTGAGTCCCATTTCTCCCATTTTAAAGATGAGGAAGCTAAGGTTGAGAGTGAAGTAACTTGTCCAAAGAGAACAATTGTGGGAGGGGCAAGATTCAAAACCAACGTTGAGGGCCGGGTGTGGTGGCTCATGCCTATAATCCTAGCATTTTGGGAGGCCAAGGCAGGTGGATTGCCTGAGCTCACAGGTTCGAGATGAGCCTGAGCAAAGCGAGACCCTGTCTCTAAAAATAGTAGGATATTGTGGCGTGCGCCTGTAGTCCCAGCTACTCAGGAGACTGAGGTAAGAGGGTTGCTTGAGCTCAAGAGTTTGCGGTTGCTGTGAGCTATGCCACCAGAGCACTCTACCCAGGGTGACGAAGTGCAACTCTATCTCAAAAAAAAAAAAAAATCCAAAGTTGACTCCAAATTCCATACCCATTCCTTGGTTCCCTGCTGACTTTCCATGGAGCTGTGAGCCCCGAGTTATAGATAAGGCATCGGCAGCTCAGAGGTAAAGACACATCCTCAAGGTCAGCCTTGGGAAGGGGCAGAGCTGAGGATCTGAACCCTGTGTATATGAGTCTGGAGCCTGTGCTCTTATCCATTTGCTGGACTGGAGAGGAGAGTGCAGCTGGGGCAGGAGGGCCCAGCTGGCACTTGAGTTTGGAGCACTTTCAATGTTACTGAAAACACAATGTGCTTATTTCTACTCCCTGGTTTGGGTACTCTGTGTTAAGGTTTCAATCATTCACAGATTAAATCCCATTAAGACTGTAACAGATAATCTGTTTGACTGGGTCTTATCTTCCTTACTTGTAAAATTAGATATAAACTTATAGGTCCTTTAAACTCTAAAATTTACATGTTTATATTAGCAATATCATCAAAAATAAACATCTGTTGTGTGCAAGGCAGTGAAAGTGATTAGAAAGTTTAAGCTAGCAGTTTGCCATGCTGATGTTAGACTGACTACACTTAAATATTAGCTGGGCCACTTTTTTTTTTTTAGACAGAGTCTTGGCTCGGTGCCTGTAGCTCAGCAGCTAGGGTGCCTGGTGAGTTCAAATCCAGCCCTGGCCTGCCAAACAATAACAACTACAACCAAAAACTAGCCAGGCGTTGTGGCAGGCACCTGTAGTCCCAGCTACTTGGGAAGCTGGGGCAAGAAAATCGTTTTAAGCCCAAGAGTTGGAGGTTGCTGTGAGCCATGACGCCACAGCACTCTCCTTAGAGCAACAGCTTGAGACTCTCTCTCGAAAAAGAAAAAAAACACTAAATAAAATAAAATAGGGTGGGCTCGGCGCCTGTGGCTCAATGGGCTAAGGCGCCAGCCATGTACACCTGAGCTGACGGGTTTGAATCCAGCCCAGGCCTGACAAACAACAATGATGGCTGCAACCAAAAAATGGCCGGCCGTTGTGGCGGGTGCCTGTAGTCCCAGCTACTTGGGAGGCGGAGGCAAGAGACTAGCTTGAGCCCAGGAATTGGAGGTTGCTGTGAGCTGTGATGCTACAGCACTCTATCCAGGGTGACAGCTTGAGGCTCTGTCTCAAAAAAAAAAAAAAAAAAAATAGGGTGGCGCCTGTGGCTGAGCGAGTAGGGTGCTGGCCCCATATACCAAAGGTGGTGGGTTTTGAACTGCAAAACAAAAAAATAGCTGGGCATTGTGGTGGGCGCCTGTGGTCCCTGCTACTCGGGACGCTAAGGCAAGAGAATTGCCTAAGCCCAGGAGTTGGAGGTTGTTGTGAGCTATGCGATGCCACAGCACTCTACTGAGGGCAATAAAGTGAGACTCTGTCTCTACAAAAAATAAAAATAGATAAATAAAATAAGAGTCTCACTTTGTCACCCTTGGTAGAGCGCTGTGAAGTCACAGCACACAACAACCTAAAACTGTTGAGCTCAAGCAATCCCCTTGCCTCACCCTCCCAGAGTAGTAGACGTAATGGGACTATAGATGCCCACTATGTCTGGCTATTTTTAGAGACGGGGGTCTTGCTCTAGCTCAGGCTGGCCTCGAACTCCTGAGCTGAAGTGATCCAACTGCCTCGGTCTCCCAGAGTGCTAGGACTACAGATGTGAGCTATGGCGCCCAGCCTGGAGCCATTTCTTAGTTCTGGGTTTGGGGTAAGTTACACACAACCTTTCTGAGCATCTATTCTCTCTTGGGTAAACTGAGGGTAATCATAGTACCTACTCAGTGGGTTAATGTGACAACGAAACCAGGTGATGTGTAAAAAGCAGAGCCTGACACATTGTAAGTACTCAATGATAGCTAATACGCTTAGTATTACAAGTCTAATTGGATATAGGACACAAGCATAAAATGGAAAAAAAATCTGGAGGTCAAGGTGGATTGCCTCAGCTCAAGAGTTCAAGACCAGCCTGAGCCAGAGCGAGGCCGCATCTCTAAAAACAGGTGGGTGTTTTGGCGGGCGTCTGTAGTCCCAGCTACTTGGGAGGCTGAGGCAAGAGAATTGCTTAAGCCCAAGAGTTGGAGGTTGCTGTGAGCTATGATGCCATGGCACTCTCCCAAGGGTGACAAAGACAAAGTAAGACTGTCTCCACAAAAAAAAAAAAAAAAAAGGAAAAGAAAATCTGCTGTAAATAGCCGGGCGCTGTGGCGGGCACCTGTAGTCCCAGCTACTAGGGAGGCTGAGGCAAGAGAATCGCTTAAGTCCAAGAGCTGGAGGTTGCTGTGAGCAGTGTGACGCCACGGCACTCTACCCAGGGCGATAAAGTGAGACTCTGTCTCTACAAAAAAAAAAAAAAGAAAGAAAATCTGCTGTAAACAGGGTATGCTAACTAGCAGGTGCCTACCAGCAGCAAGCAGGTGCCTCCTTGCTGAGGAGAATGACTACAGGCATGGGGGTGGTGCCTGGGCTTTCAGGAAGAAGAGGGTCATGGACACACTTCAGAAATAGAGAGGAGCAGGCACAAGTCATGTTCAGGGGGATGTTCACACTGGTTTGGCCAGAGAGTTTGCTTTAACTTTGGATTTCTTTTCTTTTCTTTCTTTCTTTTTTTTTAACGTGAACTTTATTTACATATTGGTTATGGTATTTTTTTTTTTTTTTACAGTTTTTGGCTAGGGCTAGGTTTGAACCCACCACCTCTGGCATATGGGGCCAGTGCCCTACTCTGTTGAGCCACAGGTGCCGCCCGACTTTGGATTTCTTGATTCTGTGACCCATGGAGGTAAGCTTAGCAATGGAAAAAGAAAATTGGGAGAGAGAAGTGGGAATATCTCATATATGTACATCCTGGATGCTCTCTTGGCCTAATCTTTACAAGATTGACTATGGCATGGTAGATCTGCAATGTACAAATTTAGGTTGTGTGTGTGTGTGTCTGTCTGTGGCCCAAGACCCTGCCCTTGACTATATAGGACTGTGGGGACTGTCTGCCTGCCCAGCTCCTCTGCAGGCTGTCATCTGATCTGTGCGTTTTCACTCTCATTCCACTTTCTTTCCCCAGGTGATTCCATCCACTCCCCTACTCCAGTGCTCACTTCTGTGTGAAGCCTCAGGGATCTTGAGCTCCCAGTGAACCTCCCTCCCTGGGCACCTGACTCATCTATCCTATTGCCCATGAGACATGCCCCCTGTGGTTTCCACAGGAGGCACCTCCAAATCATCCTGCTCACACAGGGTTCACCTTTGTCTTGCTTCAACTGCTCCTCCTCTGGAGTTCCAAATCTCCGTGAATGACCCACCAGGTCACCAGGCAACAATCTGAGTTCCTCTCCCTTCATCTTCCAGCATCTATTTAGTTGCCTTGCCAGTCTTACGATCACACCCTGCGTCCGGCCCTTCCTCTCTACCCATCATCGTCCCCTGCCTGGCCCACTGCAGGAGCCTCCTGACTGGTCTGCCTTCCTTCTCGCCTGCTTTTAAGCCACCCATCATTATACTGATAATGAGACTCTTCTAACCTCATATCTGGTTCTGTCCCTCTCCTGCTTACAATCTTTCATTGGATTTCTGCCAGTTAACCCCCAGCTGGCCCTGTTCCTCTCTGCAGCCCCATTCTAGCCATCCTCAATTGTCTGACCGAATTCCACGCCCCCACCAGACAGTTATAGGCCTCATGCCTTTGCTGGGATGGCATCTTCTATTTAGGGTTTCTTCCTAACCATCCCTGGGCCTGGTAAAGACCTATTTTTAAAAAATAAGACATAAGTTCCTCTGTGAAGACTTTCCTAATGCTCTTAAGAAGAACTGACCACTTTCTGCTTTGGCTTTTCTCTTTGTGTCCTTCTATCTCAGAACTAAAATTTGTGAGGTACTTACTCCCAGTCCCCTTTCTGTCTCTTTCTTTTTTTTTTTTTTAATTGAGATAAGGTCTTGCTCTGTCTGTCATGTTACACCAGTGTTTTTCAACCTTTTTTTATCTCACAGCACGCTTGAACCTCTATTATTATTTTCGTGGCACACGTAAATTACCAAAAAAAAAAAAAAAAAAATGGGCTGCGCCTATGGCTCAGTGAGTAGGGTGCCAGCCCCATATGCTGGAGGTGGTGGGTTCAAAACTAGCCCCAGCCAAAAACTGCAAAAAAAAAAAAAAGAGTTTAAAAAAAAGAATATACTTATTGTACTTTGAACTTCTTTTGAAAATAATTTAATTAATGATCTTTAAAATTTTCCCAGCACGCTGGTTGAAAATCACTGACTCAAACAGAGCCTGGCATATAGCCTGTACTCAATCTATATTTGCTAGACTGACTAGTTTTTCAGACATGAAATGTTTTCAGGTAGAGAAGTTAATGGAGTGGAGGTGTAAGGAACATTCTATGAAGAGGATGAGAGAGAGTGATGTTTTCCAATAACAGAAACAGTGGAAAGAACAGAAGGAAAGTCCATCATGGAAGGATACATGAATACAAATGAGAGTACGGGAGAGGGTAGGAGAGGGTGGGTGTCTAATGGCCCAGCCATTAGGAGGCAACCCTGGAGAAGCTCTAGAGGGCCGAAGGGAGTCAGGAGTTTAGAAGGTTGTAAGTGTTCAAGACTCCCGATGAAATTAGTCTCAGTGCAGATTCTGAGAGCCTTGGTCGCATTGGGACAGTTTCACATTGTTTTGTGACATCCAGAGAATTTGGATTTGGGATGAACAGTTTTATAAGTTGTATTTGCTTTGATTAAAAAATGAGCAAGGGGTTATTACAGCAGAGCTGTGTTTTCTTGGTTTATTTGGTTTTGCTAACAGATTTTTCTTTGAATTGGGCAACACTATTCCATAAAATAGAATAAGTATTCCCAGTTTTGCAAAAAAATCTAAAAGCTACCAAGACTATTTTAAAAACAGAGGAAATCTGCGCAGGCAGTAACAAACTGCAGTGAGTAGAGATACCATTAAAGATCAGACTTGGAATGCCAGCCCTGACGTTACAGATCAGTGGCAGAATATCATCATGATAGGTGATTCTAGTCCTCTTGGTAGACATTCTGATGTGTCACTGCCTCCCCATTTCGCCATTAAGGCTTAATGTGGTTTGTGGTTTAATACATTTGAATTATTTTGCTATAAACTTATTATTAGGAAAGGCTTTTCATTGTAATAAATTTTGTCCTGTCAGAATTGAGAAGTCAATTTGGCTGTTTGCATTACTACGATCCATATTATAATGCCTAAACATGCAGTCTCAAAAGCAGCATGATACAGAACCTTCAATATTTTAAAACTGATATTTGAAATTTAATACAAAACTTAATCTTATTTGTACTTTCAAATTATTTATTTATTTTAGTTCCCATTGCTGCTATAACTTTATTCTATTCTATTTTTTTTTTGGAGACAGAGTCTCATTATGCTGCCCTTGGGAGAGTGCCTTCGTGTCACAGCTCACAGAAACCTCAAACTCTTGGGCTTAAGTGATTCTCTTGCCTCAGCCTCCAAGTAGCAGGGACCACAGGTGCCTGCCACAATGGCTGGCTATTTTTTGGTTGTAGTTGTCATTATTGTTTGGCAGGCCCGGGCTGGATTCGAAGCCGCCAGCTCTGATGTATGTGGCTGGCGCCTTAGCCATGCCGAGCCTCTGTTCTGTTTTATTTTTGAGACAGTCTTACTTTGTCACCCTTGTCTACCCTTGGTAGAGAGTCACACAGCTCACAGCAACCTCAAACTCTTGGGTTCAAGTGATTCTCTTGCCTCAGCCTCCCAAGTAGCTGGGACTACAGGTGCCTGCCACAACAGCTATTTTAATTTTAATTTTAATTTATTTATTTTTGAGCCAGAGTCTCACTTTGTTACCTTTGATAAAGAGTGCCATATCAATGGCATGACCAGCCTGAGCAAGGGCAAGACCCCATCTCTAAAAATAGCCTGGCACTGTGGCAAGCCCCTGTAGTCCCAGTTACTGGGGAGGCTGAGACAAGAGGATTGCTTGCGCCCAAGAGTTTGAGGTTGCTCCCAGCACCTGGAAGGCTGAGGCACATGGATAGCCTGAGCTCACAGGTTCGAGACCAGTCTGAGCCAGAGCAAGATCCCGTCTCCAAAAATTGTTTGGCGTTGTGGCAGGTACCTGCAGTCCCAGCTACTTGGGAGGCTGAGGCAAAAGAATCACTTAAGCCCAAGAGTTTGAGGTTGCTGTGAGCTATGAAAAAAAAAAAAATAAATAAAAAAAAGAGAGAGATCTTCTTTCCTTGGCCTCCCAGATTGCTAGGACTAAAGGCATGAGCCACCACACCTGGCCTTTTTCTTTTCCTTTTTGTTTTAGACAGAGTTTCAATCTGTTGTGTAGGCTAGAGTGCTGTGGCATCAGCCTAGCTCATATCAATCTCAAACTCCTGGGTTCAAGTGATTCTCCTGCCTCAGCCTCCTGAGTAGCTGTGAGAACCAGTACTCATCACAACACCCAGCTAATTTTTCTGTATTTAGTAGACATGGGGACTTGTTCATGCTTAGACTGGTCTTGAACTCCTGAGCTCAAGGGGTCCTTCCACTTTGGCCTCAGAGTTCTAGGATTACAGAGGGCTAGGATCATTATTATTATTATTTTTTTGTAGAGACAAGAGTCTCACTTTATCGCCCTTGGTAGACTGCCATGGCGCCACACAGCTCACAGCAACCTCCAACTCCTGGGTTTAGGCGATTCTCTTGCCTCAGCCTCCTGAGTAGCTGGGACTACAGGCGCCCGCCACAACGCCCAGCTATTTTTTGTTGCAGTTTGGCCAGGGCCAGGTTTGAACCCACCACCCTCAGTATATGGGGCCGGCACCCTACTCACTGAGCCACAGGTGCTGCCCTGATTATTTTTTTATTTTATTTTATTTATTTATTTATTTATTTTTTTTCTCACTTTGTCACCCTTGGTGGAGTGCCATGGCATCATGGCTCACAGCAACCTCCAGCTCCTGGTTTAGGCAATTCTCTTGTCTTAGCCTCCCGAGTAACTGGGACTACAGGCGCCTGCCACAACGCCCAGCTATTTTTTTGTTGCAGTTTGGCCAGGGCCAGGTTTGAACCCACCACCCTTGGTATATGGGGCCGGTGCCCTACTCACTGAGCAACAGGCACCACCCAGGATTTTTTTTTTTTGAGACAGAGTCTCACTCTGTTACCCTGGGTAGAGTGTTGTGGTGTCATAACTCACAGCAACCTCAAACTCTTGGGCTCAAGCAATCCTTTTGGCTCAGCCTCCTGAGTAGCTGGGACTACAGGCCACCCCCCCCCCCCAAAGCCAGGTTAGTTTTTCTATTTTTAGTAGAGATGGGGTACAGAGCTCAGGGGACCCACCTGCTTTGGCCTCCTAGAGTGCTAGGATTATAGGCATGAGCAGGCCCACAAATGTGTTTTTAAAAGATAGAGTATAGAATTGTCTGGAATAAGGCGTGGTGGAGGAGAGAGGGCTAGGTGGGAGGCACTGGCCTGCAAGAAGTATGAGAGCCTAAGCTAGGCTGTTGGCAATAGGAATGGAAAAGAGGAACTGATATTGAAGAGGTATACTCAATGGGCCTTAGAAGCAACTATATAATGATCAGCATAAAGTGTGTGTGTGGGGGGATGGTGGTACCCTCAAAAGAAATCAGAAGGTTAGAGCACAATGGGTATGGTGGTTCATGCCTGCAATCCTAGCACTCTGGGAGGCTGAGGCAGAAGGATCACTTGAGTCCACGAGTTTGATAGTAGCCTGAATAGAAAAAATTAGCCAGGTATAATGGCATGTGCCTATAGTCCCAGTTACTCCAGAGGCTGAGGCAGGAAGATTTCTTGAGCCCAGGAGTTTGAGGCCACAGTGAGCTATTATGATACCACTGCACTCTGAGCCAGGGTAACAGAGAGAGAGCATCTGTCTCCAAAATAAATAAATAAATTTATTAAATACAATAAAAAAAGAAAAGAAAGTCAGGGCAGCACTTGAATAGTGGAGATTAGTTTAGTCAGAGCCATTCAGTTGTAGGCACTGGTGAGCATCCTGTGGAGAGTTTCAGCAAAGTGGTAGAGATGTGGCCTGGAAGGCAAGGGCGGACAAGGGCCAGTAGAGGTTAGACTCAGGAGTCATAGGCAAGGGAGTTGGTAGTCAAAGGGGAGAAGAGAGATCCCTAAAGAGCAGGAGGTGGGTAGAGACAGGAGGAAGGTTTGGAGAAGGTGGAGGGAGAGGGAGGAGTGAAAGCATTGAGGTGGGACAGGGAAGGGAAGGCCAGGATGGAATGGCGCCATGAAAGTCCAGGAAAGGCGAGAGTGACAGTGTCAGGTACTAGAGAGGTCAAGGGTGAAAAGGCATGAGAGAAGGTTTTAGAATTGAGACCAGGCTGGTGACTTGAGATCATATTTTCTCTGGAGAAAAAAGGAAAAAAAGCATATTTCAAAGAAACTCATCAGGTAACTGGGAAAGAATGGTGGCATCCTCGTTTCTTTGGTCCATTTAAAAACTGTTGAGGTGGCCCAGTGACTCACATTTGTAATGCCAGCATTTTGGGAGGCTGAGGAAGGAGGATGGCTTGAGGCCAGGAGTTAGAGTTGCCCAGCCTGGGCATCATAGAGAGGCCCTGTGTCTACAAAAAAAAGAAAAAAAAAATTAGCCCGGTGTGGTGGGTGCCTATAGTCCCAGCTACTCAGAGTGCTAGGATTACAGGCGTGAGCTACCGTGCCCATGTGTCCCAGCTACTCAGGAGCCTGAGGTGGAGGATTGCTTTAGCCTAGGAGTTTGAAGTTATAGTGAGCTATGATCATGCCACTGCACTCCAGCCTGGGTAACAGAGCAAGACCCCATCCCTAAGAAATGAAAAATAAAAAGTAAAAGAAAACTTAAAAAAAAATACTGCCAAGGTTTATTATCAGAGTGTTCATCATCAGAGAGTGAAACCCCGAGGGCATCACTAACTGGGCAAAAATCTCTGCCCTTGTCTACCCTGATGACTGATGTCCTCTTTCCCTAGCATAGGAGCAGGATGTTTGTGGGGATGCCCATTCACTTACTCGGATGTGCAGATCTTGGAAGAAGCTGAGGAGCGTCTGTCGGATCAGCTGGAACTCCCCAGCAGAGAGACCCCCATATATCTGCCAAAGACAAAGTACAAACATTTCCCTTTCAGAAGTATGATGAGTAGTGAGGACAGGGATGGGTTGGTAGGTGCTCAGGGATGGGAGGTAGCACGGCTCCCTCACTGGAGCAGGTGTACACCTCATCTCTCCCATTCTCCACAGACCTGGGAAGGCCACTCTCTAAGATTTACCAGAATATCTATCACCAACTCCCTTTCAAAAAAAATGAGGAGAAAATGGCTATTCTCTGTATCATTACTTTTCCAATTTTGAAGGCAACAGTAAGAGGGCAAAAGATGATACTGTCTATTATGATACCAAAAAGAATACTTGTAGATTTTTAGAAAGTTCTAGAAGAGTAGTAAGCTTTGCTATTCCTCATCCTGTTCTCTGTCATAGAATCTGCCTGTTCTTAATAAAGGGATGAGAACAAGTATTGGAGTTGAAAGGTGATAAAATGATGATATTCTTACTTCTGCCAGCTGCCGGAAAGTCTCATCTACTTGATGCATGATGGTTGGAGAGTCTTGGATGAATCCCTTGATGGCATCTAAATGATTGAAAGTGATCAGCAGCACATCCCTTGGACGGGGACACAGCAATATTTGATATTTGAAAGCCATAGTCATCAGGTCATAGAGCTGCCAAAGTACAAATGAACAAAATAATAAGATTACAAAAGCAGATATAAAGAATCTCCAAACAATGATTCAGTCAAGCATTTACTGAATTCTTGAGGCCAGGAGTGGGAGACCAGCCTGAGCAAAAGTGAGATCTCTCTACTGAAATAGAAAAATTAGGCAGGGATGCTTATGCACACCTGTATTCCTAGTTACTCAAGAGGCTCAGGCAGGAGGATTGCTTGAGCCTAGGAGTTTAAGGTTGCACTGAGCTATGATGACATCATTGCACTCTTGCCTGATTAATAGAGCAAGACTGCTCACATCTCCTCTGTCCCAGGCCTAGGAATATCTCTTACTTACTCCTCCCAATAATCGATGAAGTAACTATTTTTCCCATTTTATACATGAGAAAATGGAGGCTCAGAGAGATGAAGTAACTTTCCAAAGGTAACTGGCAGGAGATAAGAAGGCACTGTTAAAGGCAGTCTGTCTCCGTGGGGTCAAATGAGATGACCTATCCAATGGTGACTTGCCAGAAAAATGAGCACAAGTAAATACTAGTAGTTGTTGTCGAGTTTTAGAGTTGGGAAGGACCTCAGAAGTCACCACACCACATCAACCTCTGTGTTTATTATGCCATTCTCCCTTCCCAAAGAGGGTGCTGGTTTTCACTCTCATATTTATAAACCCTAGGAACATGCCTTAACCAAATACAGGCAATCAACCCTAAAAAATAATTCTGCCTCTAGGTACCAGTAAGTGAGCACTGAATTTGCACACTGTCCCTCCCACTCCTGATTTTTAAAAAATTCACATAAAGGAGTAACTTGAAAAGTAATTATGATTATTTTTTAAATTAAGCCTATACTTGTTTTGCCCTAACATCTCTTTTCTTTTCTTTTTTGAGACAGAGCCTCAAGCTGTCACCCTGGATAGAGTGCTGTGGCATCACAGCTCACAGCAACCTCCAATTCCTGGGCTCAAGCGAGTCTCCTGCCTCTGCCTCCCAAGTAGCTGGGACTACAGG
>CAUYON010133210.1:0-31938 GCA_963573935.1 Arctocebus calabarensis
ATAAAGTTTTGTTTTGTTTTGTTTTTTTGAGACAGAGCCTCAAGCTGTCACCCTGGATAGAGTGCTGTGGCATCACAGCTCACAGCAACCTCCAATTCCTGGGCTTAAGCGAGTCTCTTGCCTCCGCCTCCCAAGTAGCTGAGACTGCAGGCACCCGCCACAACGCCTGGCCATTTTTTGGCTGCAGCCGTCATTGTTGTTTGGCGGGCCCAGGTGGGATTCGAACCCGCCAGCTCAGGTGTACAAAGCTGGCACCTTAGCCCAAGAAAGAGAATCACTATTTTCAGACTTCAAACATGTACACTTTATTGTATGCAAAGTGTACCTTCATAAAGTGGATTTATAATTATTTTCTAAATCTATTCCAATAAACAGAGTATACATGTGATAATAAGCCCAATGTCTAGGAAGCCTGACAACACTGTCCCACATTTTGCTCTCTTCCAGGCTTGTAAGTGCATTACCCTTCTACAAATGCATCCAGTTTAGCCAGTTCATCAGACAAGCCAACCAAGACATCCAGCGTGCCAACCTAAAAGAGAATACAACATTCTGTTATTTGCATTTCATCTTTTTTTTTTTGTAAACAAGATGATACATCTTGACTTGAAGGTCCCACATTCTCAAGTTCTCCATATTTTCACAGCATGAAAATGTGCTTAAAAGATGTTTGCCAAACATTTCAAAACTATTTACAAGTACGGAATAATCCTCTAATTCATGGGTACAACCAGTATTTAAGATGTTAAGACTCTTCAATGACAGGCTGTGCTTGCACTATTCAGTGACAGTGGGTCATCTGAAGTCCTGGTTTACAACATAGGCTCTGAAGCAAGAGATCCACAGATGTGAATCAGAGGGTGTATAAGTGAGTCTGTGTGCAAAATTGTGCATAAATGAGCGTGTTTGGGAGGCAATGTCCTGTCTTGCATCCATAACTCCAAAATATTATGAAATGGTAATTTTAAGTATATCTTCAATGAATGCAGCCTAAGACTGCCGCAATTAACCAGCAAAAGTAAAATCATGAGGCTGCTAGATTACTGATCTTTAATAAATGTTAAATAGACTATCTAGTTTAAGTCAACAGGCTGGATTTGACAAGCATGATTAAGTAGGTGCTATGGTAATATATTTACTAAGTTAGCACAATATGAGTTTACTAACAGAAAAATTAATTATCTGTGTTATTTAAGAATGTGTAGCAATAAGATTTTTTGCTTCTGAAAATGTGTGACTGTGTATCAAATATTTTCATAAGATTTCTCATTACAATTTATAAAAGCCTAAATAGTCTATAGCCTATAAAAGTCTAAATAGAAAAAGACATTATCTCATTTTGGTAGTTTACTCCTAATTTTTTTTGCAGTTTTTGGCTGGGGCTGGGTTTGAACCCACCACGTCCGGCACATGGGGCCAGCACCTTACTCCTTTGAGCCCCAGGTACCGCCCTACTCCTAAAATTTTATAACACAAGATACATTTTAAATTATGCCCATGGCTAGAAAGGAGATTTTCTTCTAAAAGAACCTGGGTATCTCATTTCTACTGTAAGAGAGAATGGAGCCTTCTTGATGATGAATTCATACACTCTTTTACACAGTACCACTTCACCTTTAAGTCAGGAATGTTGAACTTGGAAGAGACAGCAAGATTATTGTTCTTTGTAGTTGCAGCATGCAGTTTCTCCCATGTTTGCTGGCAGGTTTTCTCTCCAGGAGCAGATATAAGCCAGAACTCAGTCATGTCTGTCACTAGGTATTTCTTCAGATTATCAGAGACTCTGAAATGGAAAACAATCAAAAAATACATTTAATATCATTTGTTTCCAAAATGTTTCAGAGTCATAAGGTAAGTGATAAAATATAACCTGTTTCAAAATTAAGCCAACACTGGCATATGAGCCCAAGCAAAGTCAAATTTACTTATCTGGAAATAAAAGCATCTAAATAGTAAAAGGGATTTATTTAAGATGCTAGGAAAAAGAGGGGATAAAAACCTAATACTTAAAAGTACTAATACTAAAATACTAATTTAATAAAATATATGAAAATCCTGTTATTTCTCCAGGCATTCCTTTAAAGGGATACATAGCGGAGGTGATTTAAAAAGAAAAAAATTATTAAAATCCCCAAAATGGGAATTATTCAGAACTAAGATTATCCAAAATACGAGCCACCAATAGTTTCATTCAACCAATGAAGCTAAAGGTCTCAAATGTGTAGGTTTATCTTAAACTTTTAAAACATACAACTGAAATAAGAAATTTTAAAAATATGTAACTTTTGCACTTGAGAAAGACTAAATTGCCATCAAATATTCACAAATTTGCACACACACACAAAGAAAACTTGTCAATCTGCCTATTATTAGGATCTGAATAAGAGAAAGGCTGTGATCTTTCTCTTCAAAGAGTTCTATTAAGATACAGCCAGTCCTCTTCTACAATCTTTTCTCCTCCTCCTCCTCCTCCATTTCCCCCTCCCCATACTCATGGAGGGGGGAAAGTTCAGAGATGAATCTGTTCAGAACTTAAGTAGGGACCAAGTAGGGAAAGTACACAAACACATAATAACTTAAAAAAACTAAAATACTAATGTAATAAATTACATTTCCAATGTAATATGCCTTGATGAAAACCACCTTTCTACTACCACTACTCATTTAACTTCTCCCCAAACTGGGTTCCATGTCTATAAATTGAAAACAAAATCAGATAATGAACATGAAAAAAACTTTGAATAAATTTTAATTTTAATACTTTAAAATGTAAAGTATTATTATTAATCACAATGGACTTTCCTAATTTCAGTAGCCCATTTTAATCATACCTACTCATTGCAACACCATTGAAAATGAACTTAACATTGATACCATCTGATATACCTGTTTTTTTTTCTAACTACTGTTTATAGAGCATCTACCATATACAAAGTACTACTTTGGATGTTTTACGTATTGTCACCTCAATTAATCTTCTGAACAACTGGTAGAAAAATATTATCCTCCCTATTTGCAGATAAGAATCTGAAAACTCAGGGAGGTTAAACTGGTATAAAATATAGGTGATGGTAGTATTACATGGGTGTCTCAACAAATTGTCCTTGACAATGACTCTTCCAACATTACTAACGAAGTTACACTTTCACCAGCTTTTAGTGACAAAGACCTACGCTTTCTGAAATGAAAAAACTACGTTACACGTTCCCAAATGGCAAAAAAGCCAAACTCAGGCTTGTTAACGATGGCTAGCCCAGACCAAGCACTCAGTCTGGCCAGAGAGCAATACACCTTAATTGGCCATCCAAGGATGGAAGCCAGTCTACAAGCACCAAGCCCTATATGAGGTCATTTAAAGACAGGACTTGATTTAAAAGCAAAAGTAAACTTCAAATGTTAAACTTTAGGACTACTATATATTATACTACCCATACTCTTTCCCAACCTGATTTTTTCATTCAACTTGTTTTTAGAATTATCCATGGGGACCCATACATAGTTCATTCATTTGAACTGCAGCATGGTATTCTATTATATGAATAAACTAAACTTTATTACCCATTTTTTTTCCTGGAAGGATTGGTAAATACTTTGTACATGTCCCTGTTTCTGTGAAAGAGTTTCTTTAAGACAGAGGTAAAACAGCTGAAGTACAGGGTATGATTATGTGGTAGAATATCTTCCAAGATGAATCCAACATGTCCTTCCACACTCCTATGCTTTGTGACTTTGCCACTCCTTCTATCAACGTGTGACTTGCTTTGACAAATACAATGCATGGAACTCACATCATGTGGTTCAGGTCCCAGATATCAACTTCTACTTCTTTTTTTTTTTTTTTTGAGACAGAGCCTCAAGCTGTCACCCTGGATAGAGTGCTGTGGCATCACAGCTCACAGCAACCCCCAATTCCTGGACTCAAGCGAGTCTCCTGCCTCCACCTTCCAAGTAGCTGGGACTACAGGCACCCGCCATAACGCCTGGCCATTTTTTGGTTGCAGTTGTCATTGTTGTTTGGCGGGCCCAAGCTGGATTCGAACCCACCAGCTCAAGTGTACGTGGCTGGCGCCTTAGCCCGTTGAGCCACAAGCGCCGAGCCTCAACTTCTACTTCTGTTTTTAGACCACTGCCTTCAGATTATACATGAGGAAACCAGTCTAACCTCCTGAAAGGGAAAGACCACATGGCAGAGAAACAATGACCAGCATAACTGGCAGTCATGAGAGTGAGAACATCTTGAACCTTCCAGCCCAGCCAATCTCCAAGGTGAACAGCTGCTTCAATGAGCTCAGGCAAAACACATATATGACATGACAAGTCATGGAATAAGGAGAAATAAGACATCATCGTTTTGGCTCAGTGCCTGTAGCTGAAGCGGCTAAGGTGCCAGCCACATACACCTGAGCTGGCAAGTTCGAATCCAGCCCAGGCCCACCAAACAACAATGATAACTACAACTAAAAAATATCCGGGCATTGTGGCGGGTGCCTGTAGTCCCAGTTACTTGGGAGGCTGAGGCAAGATAATCACTTAGCCCAGGAATTGGAGGTTGCTGTGAGCTGTGATGCCATGGCACTCTACCCAGGGCGAGAGCTTGAGGCTCTGTCTCAAAAAAAAAAAAAGAAATCACCATTTTAATCACTAAGTTTGAGGTTGGTTACACAGCACGCGAGCACTGACACAAATCACTGTCAATTCTATAGGGTATTGCCAAACCATTCTTCAAAGCCTTCACCAATTTAAGTTCCCAACAGCAGAATAAGAGTTCCTATTTTCACAATGTAAAAACACACAATGTATATATCATTCATAGTTAAATATAGAAAATACAAATACATGCGTAAGAGAAAGGAGCTTTAGTTGTGTATAGATTTTTCTTTAACCTTGGGCAAATATGGCAAAATGTTAATACTTACTAAATCTGGGTTGTGGATCTATAGATGTCTATTAATCTGCAATAAATGAATTTTTCTAAATCAAAATTAAATATTTTTAAAACTGTTGCAAGAATATGATTGAAAAGAATACTCTTTTATGACCATGTACTAATATATTGAACATAAACCTTTTTTTTGAGACATAGTCTCACTGTCACCCTCAGTAAAGTGCTGTAGTGTCACAGCTCACAGCAACCTCAGACTCTTGGGCTCAAGCGATCCTCTTGCCTCAGCTTCCCGAGTAGCTGGGTGCCCACCACAACACCAGGCTATTTTTAGAGATGGAGACTCACTCTGGCTCAGGCTGGTCTCGAACCTGTGAGCTCAGGCAATCCACCTACCTAAGCCTTCCAGAGTGCTAGGATTACAGGTATGAGCTACTGCACCAGGCCCAAACCTTTTTTTTTTTTTTTTGAGACAGAGCCTCAAGCCATCACCCTGGATGGAGTGCTGTGGCTTCACAGCTCACAGCAACCTCCAATTCCTGGGCTCAAGCGAGTCTCTTGCCTCCGCCTCCCAAGTAGCTGGGACTACAGGCGCCCGCCTCAACGCCCAGCCATTTTTTGGTTGCAGCCGTCATTGTTGTTTGCGGGCCCGGGCTGGATTCGAACCCACCAGCTCAGGTGTACGTGGCTGGCGCCTTAGCCCGTTGAGCCACAGGCGTCGAGCCCCAAACCTTTTTTTAAGTTTTGGGATTTTTTTTTTAAAGTATTTTTTTGGTCAATATATTCAATAATTCTAATTGTATAATACTAAAATGGTAGGAGATCAGGCTACACCTATATTCACTCCAGAACCTATTTCAGGAAGTTGATTTTTTTTTTTTTGAGACAAAGCCTCAAGCTGTCGCCCTGGGTGGAATGCTATGGAATCACAGCTCACAGCAATCTCCAATTCCTGGGCTCAAGCGATTCTCCTGCCTCCGCTTCCCAAGTGGCTGGGACTACAGGGGCCCGCCACAACACTCGGCTATTTTTCGGTTGCAGCCGTCATTGCTGTTTGGTGGGCCTGGGCTGGATTTGTATGTGGCTGGCACCTTAGCTGCTTGAGCCACAGAGGCCAAGCCCAGGAAGTTGATTTTTAAAATAAATTCCTGATGACATATTGTGGGTCTTATCTCCTCCATCCTGAGCAGCCCATTTGCTCTCCCCTCACCTACGCAGCTCTAACACTTGCTACTCACTTCATTTTCCTTTGGCCACTTCAGTCTCGGCTCTTTCCCTTTCTCTGATTTCCTCCAGCTTATACTATTGTACTTACCAAATCTAGCGTTTTGGTTTGGGTTTTTTTTTAAGAGAAAAAGGAAAGAGGAATCTAGGTATTTGGGGTCAAACATTAATCACAGGACTACCTTGAACTTTAATATTCTAAGTTCATTAGAGAATCCAACAGCACCTTTAAACCTTTTTAAGTAATCTAGATCTTCTAAGTGATAGTTTTTTAAAATTTGGCGTTTTGTTGTAATTATTTTATATAAGTGGTTCTGTAAAAGTATATTTGATGACACATTTTATACCTTCTCTCCCCACAAAATGGCAGGTAATGGAATCAATTGTTAAATTCTTCCAAATGACAGTGCTAAATTATCTAAAGTGTAGCTTCTTCAAAGACTGTAATAATAGGAACTATTACAGTAGATGTCACTATCATACCATTTCAAGCTCTAGACCACCTTGTTAACCAAAATCTTTTTTAAAGGATTTCAAGAAATGAGAAAGAGAACCCAATTTCTCATCTGTTCACAGTCTGATGATTAAGTTTGTGAACTCATCCTAGAAAATGTATTACATACCTCACTGCTGAATATCACCAGAGTCACCTGTGAAGTACTCCCCTTGAGAAGCTATGCCCCGACACCAGCACCTAGTCTACCCTTCAAAGCAATTTTGGAACTTTTTTTCTGGAAAAACTATCAGCAGTATCATACAGCACACAGAAACACACAAAAATAAAGGACACTATTCAGCAAAACACCACCATACGTCAACATGAACATAGCTGTGAGACAATGATATGTGATATGATATGAAACCGTACCAACTTATTTGTACAATACTGCCAATGTAAGCACGTAAGCACGCAGTAGCAAGTTCATGAACTTAATTGTCAGACTTTGTATGACAACAGATCTGATGAACATTCCAGAAACGAAGGACTTCAGGAGTTCAAAATTGCTTTGAAGGTGGAGGTGGACTAGGCACTGGTGTTGGCCCATAGCTTCCCAGGGTGAATACTTAGACAATGACCACAGTTTTATGCAGCAGCGAGATACACTCTGCTTTTCTAAGATGTATGTCAGACTGCCTAAATAATAACTGCACTCTCTACTTCACTGACCTTTTATCAGGATCAAAAGAAATACCATTAGGGGCGGCACCTGTGGCTCATCAAGTAGGGCAGTGGCCCCATATACCGAAGGTGGCGGGTTCGGACCAGCCTCCGCTGAACTGCAAAACAAAAAAATAGCCGGGCGTTGTGGCGGGCGCCTGTAGTCCCAGCTACTCGGGAGGCTGAGGCAAGAGAATCACCTAAGCCCAGGAGTTGGAGGTTGCTGTGAGCTGTGTGACGCCACGGCACTCTACCAAGGGTAATAAAGTGAGACTCTGTCTCAAAAAAAAAAAAAAGAAAGAAAGAAAAAAGAAAAGTAATACCATTACAATAAATACTAAACAAAATTATAGTCCAAAAGTGTCTGAGAAAGTTACAG
Source organism: Arctocebus calabarensis (assembly GCA_963573935.1). NCBI lineage: Eukaryota > Metazoa > Chordata > Mammalia > Primates > Lorisidae > Arctocebus > Arctocebus calabarensis. Next base: position 7,645 of record CAUYON010133210.1, read on the forward strand.
AACATTCTCTAATTCTAGCTTTTAACTGGAGCAAGGATGATGATACAAAAAGGTGCCTTCTTATGTCTGGCACTGTGCCTTTAACTTCTCGTCTCTTTTTTTTTGAGACAGAGCCTCAAGCTATTGCTCTGGGTAGAGTGCTGTGACATCACAGCTGACAGCAACCTCCAACTCCTGGGCTCAAGCGATTCTCCTGCCTCCACCTCCCAAGTAGCTGGGACTACAGGTGCACGCCACAATGCCTGGCTATTTTTTGGTTGCAGCTGTCATTGTGGTTTGGTGGGCCCAGGCTGGATTTGAACCCGCCAGCTCAGGTTTATGTGGCTGGCGCCTCAGCTGCTTGAGCCACAGGCACCGAACCGACTTCTCATCTCTTACCTTATTTAATTCTCACACAACCCCAAGAGACAGGAAGTCATACCCAAAGAAGTCAGGAGTTTACCTAAGGTTTCATCGGCAGATGGGTTACAAATCTAGTTGTCTCTGACTTCAAAGGCCACATTCTCTCTGCTGTGTCCTGCTAGCAGCAAGGAACATTCAAGTGCACCTCAACTATTTGAGCGGAGATCCACACCTAAGCTTGAACACCTTTTCCCTATGTTTAATTTCAAGCTCAGAGCACACTATAGGTCCAATGAAATCTGCTGGACGAAGGGAAGCTTCCTTTCCCTTTTCTTTTCACTCAGGACCGGCATAATTTCTAAAGCAGCATCCCCCAGGCACAGAAGTATTCTGCCAAACAAAAAGACCAAAAATTAAGAGATTCAGGGTCCTTCCAGATCAGACAGGAAAGAACACTAATTTGGGAGTCTCAAACTAAAACTCTGACTTGGCTGGGTGAGGTGGCTTACACCTGTAACCCTAGCACTCTGGGATGCCACGACAGGTGGATCTCCTAAAACTCAGGAGTTCAAGACCAGCTTGAGTGAGAGCAAGATCCCATTTCTCCCACAAATAGAAAAACCAGGTGGCGCCTGTAGCTCAGTGAATAGGGCATTGACTGGCGGATTCAAACACAGCCCCGGCCAAACTGCAACAACTAAAAAAATAGCTGGGGCGTTGTGGCGGGCACCTGTAGTCCCAGCTACTTGGGAGGCTGAGGCAACAAAGTGAGACTCTGTCTCTAAAAATAAAAATAAAATAAAAATAGGAAAACTGGCCAGGGGTTGTGGCAGGTGCCTATCATCTCAGCTATGCAGGAGGCTGAGGCAGGAGGATCACTTTAAATCCAGGAGTTTGAGGCTGCTATGAGCTGTCATGCCACAGTACTCTCTACCCTGGGCAACAGAGACTCTGTCTCAAAAAATGAAAAACCAGCTGAACACTATCCCCTTTCTTCCAGTTTCCTCATTTATAAAATGGAAATACTACACATCTCTTCACACAGCTATTAAAAAAATAAAATAATGTATCAAGATAGTCCCCTTTCCATTCAGCTGCCCTTCCTAGGGGTGACTGTATTAGCTGTGGTTCACCCCATCCTACCTGCCCCAGGTGAGAATAGCCTTTGTTTACTCATACCTAGTAAATGCCAGTATTCTACACTTAAGCTATCCTACCTCATCTTATTATTATTATTATTTTTTTTTTTTGCAGTTTTTGGCCAGGGTTGGGTTTGAACCCACCACCTCTGGCATATGGAGCCAGGGCCCTACTCCTTTGAGCCACAGGCACTGCCTTCCCGCGTTTTAATAATCACCTTTACTGGGAAATACTGAAAGGCTAGAATCATTACTTCTTTGTGAAATCCTAAGATCCAACATACACAATCCCTTCCAATAGCACAGACTTAATAATAAAGAATAGATTAAATGCAAATATAACAATAAACAATTAAATGTAACCCTGAAACAATAAAAAAGCCTGATTAGAGAAAAAATGAAAGCCAAGAAAAATATTCAAGTCACTTTTGAAAAGTGTTTTTATTGTTATTTTTAAGTTACAGTCATTCACAAAACAAACTCTTCCTTTACAGTAGTTTATAAATTAAAAATTGGTAAAATTTCAAGTCCCTAAGCAAGTCTTTGTTTTTTATTTCAAGGGTAACAGTCAAAAACATAAACGAGAGGGCTTAAGTAAAACATCTATCCTGCAGGTAAAGCCCACTGACTCAGTTCTTTCACCCCTAGTCAAAGCAAACTAGCTCCAACAAGAGACTGATGGGAGAAACAAGCTGCTTAAGTACCTACGAAGGAATGGAGGACTGCCCACAGAAACCTTGACCTCCTGGGCTCAGGCAATCATCCTGCCTCAGTGTCCCAAGTAGGTGGGACTATAGGCATTTACCAAAATCCCCAGCAAAATGTTTCTATTTTTAGTAGAGACAGAGTCTCAATCTAGAGCAGACTAGTCTCAAACTCTTGAGCTCAAGGGATCCTCCCACCTCAGCCTCCCAGAGGGCTACAATTACAGTGCTACCATGCCCAGCTGGCTTGCCTTTCCTTAATGGTGCTTTTGAATAGAAGTTTCTTTCAATTTTGCCAATATCCAATTTATCCATTTTTAAAATTGTAATGTATGCTTTCTGTGGCACATGAAAAAAGGCCACAAATATTTACACTTGTTGGAGTTTGTTGAGCTTCCTGAATCTGTGTTTTCATCAAATCTGAAAATCTTTCAGCCATTATTTTTCTTCAAAAAAAATTTTTTTTGTTCTTCCTTTTGCTTTTGAGACAAAAATCACACCTATGTTAAACCATTTAATGTTGTCTCATGGGTCACTGAGGTCATTCATTTTTTTAGTTTTTCTTCTCAGGGCTTTAGTTTGGGTAGGCTTTGCTGTATCTTCTAGTTTACTGACCTTTTCTTCAGAGTATCTAACCTGCCTTTTCTGATCCAGTGAATATTTCTCTTCAGATGTATTTTTTTACTCTAAATTTTATTTTTTTTATAATCTTTCATCAGTATGTTCATGTTTTGTTAAATCTAACATAACATAATGTCAACTAAGCATATTTATAATTCAGAATGTTACATTGTCTATCACTGGATGTTGCTGTCTTCCTGTTAAGAGTGTTTTGTTTCAGTACTTGGTTCTGGCAGGCAGTTAAATTGCATGACGATCAGCTTGATAAATTTAAGGCTTGCTTTACAACTTTGCTAGGATGGGTCTAAGATAGTGGTTCTCAACCTTCCTAATGCCGTAATCCTCTAATATAGTTCCTCATGTTGTGGTGACCACCAACCATGAAGTAGCAACAAAAATAATGTTATGGTTTGAGGTCACCACAACATGAGGAACTGTATTAAAGGGTTGCGGCATTAGGAAGATTGAGAACCACTGGTCTAAGGCTTTATTTTGTGCTAATTTAGCTCTATTACTTTGGTCTGACCTTTCAGGGATTCTACTGAACGTCCTAGGCGTTCAATAAGGTTTCTCCCCTCTATCTGGTCAGAATTCAGCCTGTGAACTCTGGCAATTTTTGTTCAGTGCAAAGTTCTCTGGTCATTTTCCATTAGACCTCCTGCAGAGATCCCTACATATAGGTTTCTGGTGTTTATTTCTCTGCCTACCTCTCTCTCTGCAAATGCCAACATGACCTGCAAATCCCAGCCAGAAAAGCCATGACCCCAAATCCAATTTCCTCAACTCTCCAAGATCCGATCCACATGCTATGCTTCAGTTTCCCCTTCCTAAACCATGTTCCTAAAACATGGAGAGTATCTACAGGGAGAAAGCCACCAAAATTACATAACTACTTCATTTGCTTCCCTTCTCTCACTTCCTGTACTGGCTGCTGCCCAATCTTTCATATATCTGTCCAAGTTTGTAGTTGCTTATGGTAGGAAAACAAGTCTGCCATCAATTACTCCATTATAATCAAAAATTTACATCTCACCTAGTTGTGCTGTATTATTCCTGAGTTTTTGGTTTTGCTAACTATTGATAACTGCTATGTGTGTCTATATAAGGATTCAGGTGCAACCGCTCAGCCTCTCTCAAGCCTGTGCTTTAGCATTTAATAGATAAAAGGATTAACAGTGAACACGAAAAATTAACACATCTAGGCTAAAGTAATACTGTGTGAAAGATGGAACACAATAGCAAACTTTCAATACTCTGGTAATAAGAAAGAAAAAGTTCACTTTTGCTTGAAAAAGAAAAAAAGATGCAGCTTGAATAAATGTCTCCAACATTCCTCTATGTGCCAATGATTTACAATCATATACCATGTTATCTTGATAGGTAAAATAAAAACTCATTTAAAAGCATTAATAAAGCTATAGTAATTTGTCATCATCAATAAAATATCTAAAATATAGCTTAGATATATTACATCATCTATATCTAAAATAATTATGTATCACAGGAGATCCCAAGAAAATTCTATGAATTTTTTTTAAAAGATGGACTTCTGGAATGCAATTTGGCAATATTATCAAAAGTCATAAAAATTGCCTATCCTTTGACTCAGCTATGGCAACATTAAGAAAGAAAACAGTGGCTCGGCACTTATAGCACAGTGGTTCTGGCGCCAGCCACCTACACAAAGGCTGGTGGGTTCAATCCCGGACTGGGCCAGCTCAACAACAATGACAACTGCAACAAAAAATAGCTGGGCATTGTGGCGGGCTCCTGTAGTCCCAGCTACTTGGGAGGCTGAAGCAAGAGAATCGTGTAAGCCCAAAAGTTTGAGGTTGCTGTGAGCTGTGATATCAGAGCACTCCACCAATGGCGACACAGTGAAACTCTGTCTCAAAAAAAAACAAAACAGAAAGGAAATAGAGGGTGAGGCAAGGCAGCTCACACCTGTAATCCTAGATCTCTGGGAGGCCAAGGAAGGTGGATTGCTTGAGTTCAGGAGTTCAAGGAGTTCAAGACCAGCCTGAGCAAAAGGGAGACCTGTCTCTTAAAAAAAAAAAATTAGCTGGGCATTGTGGTAGGCACCTGAGTCCCAGCTACTAGGAAGGCAGAGGCAAAAGAATCACTTGAGCCCAAGAGTTTGAGGTTGCTGTAAGCTATTATGCCACAGTACTGGATGGAGGGTGACAAAGTGAGACTGTCTCAAAAAAAAAAAAAAAAAAAGGAAATAGGGATATGCATAAGTATAAACATCAAACTATAAAAGAAATCTGTTGATTCTTAGTAGGTTATGAATGTATATTTTTGATCCTTCTATATAATCCTATTTTCAGATTTCTAAATAATGAATTACTACTACATGTAACCACCAAAGGGCATACCCCTACTATGGCAGGATCCTCATACGTGAACACACTGAAAAGTTCTGAGACCATTCAATGGCATCATGACAAGAACCCTGGAGATACAGAAGACAAGAAGAACTGGTTACAAGCAGCTATTTCTGAAGCACGAGATCATGACTGGTAAAGAGACTTGTTATCTCACTTGGAAGTACAACCAGATGATACTCAAACATCAACTTCAGAAAGCACAATGTAAGGGCTAGAGCACGCTCTGAGAATACAAAGAGGAACCGAGTCCTCTTTCTCTATTATCACTGCATAAATTTCTTCACTTGTAAAATGAGAGAATTGGATTATGACATCTGGGATCCTCTTCGGCTCCTATACTCATTCCCTGAATCTATACTGAGTGAAGCCCAGGATTCTTTTGTTTTTCTATTCTCTTATTAAGTTCCCTCAGGTAATTCAGCCAAATTTCAGAACCACTACCTAAAACAGGCATTTCTATGAATGAAAGATAATAAACCCAATGAGAGATAAGGGCCACCTCAGAAAACACCACAGCACTCCACTCAGTGCTCCAAAACTTAACTGATTTTAATGCTTTTAGGAACCAATACTGTAGTCCTGAAATGCAAACACACCTTTCACAATAAATTAAGCCTGGAAGGTAGTCTATATGCAAAACTACTTTCTTCTCAGTCCTTAAAAATACCAAGTTTACTAAAAGCACAAGAAAGCAGCTGCATACCTTAGATATTGGGGAAGTATTACATAACCTTATGAATGTGTGCATCAACTTTTAACAAGATTAATCAATCCATTCATTTTTAAAAAGCACCACATCCTGGGCGGTGCCTGTGGCTCAAGGAGTAGGGTGTGGGCCCCATATACTGGGGGTGGCAGGTTCAAACCCAGCCCCAGCCAAAACCTGGGGGGGGGAGGGAAAAGCGCCACATCCTACCCTAGAAATCACCTATTAACACCACACAAATAAAAAGAATAACTATTTCCTTTTGTGAATGCAATAATTCTAGCCTTCAACACAAAAGCATCTTAATAGGGATTTGAGAGGGGCTTGCTCACAAAGTAACTTGTTTAAACGTTTCCAATAACTAAAAGGAGGATTTTACCTTGCAAGGAATACTTCCACCAGTCATACAGAATGAGCTTATAAAACTGTCAGAACATAAACTTTTGTCAAGTCTTAACTTTTGCATGTTTTGTTTTCAACTAAAATAATACTTTATAAATGCTCTATAATCCTATTGAAGACTGCCTGAATTTCATGCCATAAATATGATTAAGCATGAAAGACAATTTAATCTTTGACAGGTACTTTATAAGCAACTACATCTTTTTATTCCACAATTGGCTAGAAATAAATATGTAAAAGCAAAGTCTTACTTTCACACAGCTGACTGTCACAACATCTGGACATATGTTTTGGGAGTGGAGGTGGGGGAGTATTCCAACACATAATATAATGTTGGAAATTTCTAGTAATTTCTGGTAAAGCTATATGAATTGGCCAGAGAGCACTGCAGACCACCTATTACTAAAAGTTATCATGAGAACCATCTCAGCTTCCAGAGACTCCCTCTCTGAAGAGGAAACTCCAGTAGTGACCTGGAGAGCAATTCCTTCCATGCCAGGGGATTCCCTGAATCTGCACTCATGGCTCCCACAATGCTACTTCTCTTTCCTTTTGGGATGGCACTTTATAACAGTGACCAGACCATAATATCACATTCTCCTAGGAAGTACTGATATCTCTGATACAATATATTCTTGCCTGAGATTCATCAAAGACTTAAATTTCGTTTCCCCAGTCCATGGTTCTTAGTAAGCGTGGAGTCTAACAACCACCACTTACTGAATATGTACCATGTTCTGTGCCCAGTGAGAAGCACTTTTATATGCTAAGCAATTCAGTACTTACTGTAATTCCTTCAAAGTAGATGTTATCACCATCTCACTGCAGACGAAGGAATAGTTAATGAAATTACTTGCCTAAAGTCGACAGCCAGTGACTATATTTGATTGGGACTGAGGGGAACCTATTTGAGTTTATCCAGGCAGTTTCTGCAAAAGACAAATTCCTCAAAGAAATGTTAAAACATAGTTTCTTTATTTTTATAACTAAAGGAGTTTACCTTAAAACATCAAAAACTGAATTTTAAATGACTGGAATTCAATTACATGCTTATTTATTGAAATATTACTCTTAACATCTGTATCCCCAATACCTATTATTTGACTGAAAAATAAAGGATGGCAGGACATGCATGTTTTGCACCAAATGGCACCTTTCTCCTCCAGGAGGAGTTTGGAAATGTATGAGGGCATTCTGGGTTGTACTCACGTGGAGGTTACTAATCAGCATTTAGTGGATAGAAGCTAAAGAAAGGATTGTCTTGTCGAAAATGCTAATAGCACCTATGCAGAAACTGGAAATTATAGGCTGGTTCAAAAGAAAGCCTTTCCTGGTAAAGTTAATCCACCTATTAGCTAAATTTACAAATAACGTCCTACTCATTGATAGTCTGTTTAAAGTACCTTAGAAGACATACTAATTTCTTTCTCCAAAACACTATTGTTTTGGACTTAGGTGGGATTTTATTTTCAAATACACACACATAGAGCTCACTTTAGATATACAGTTAATGCTGTTTTTGTCCCTTGGTACCTGGTTCATTTTTGAATTCAATAAATGTATAGAACATTTGCACAATGGTATAATGTTAGGAGATCTCTAACTGGATCTACTGGATAAAAATTTTATTTCATTATCAAGAATGTAATTTGAAATTTCTAGTTCCAAGGATCACTTGTGTCAACAGCAAATTTTAGACTACCCTGATTCATTTCATTACCTGAGCTCTTTCCAGGGTCACTCTGCTAATGGTTTCTACTATGTCTTAAAGACAATGATGAACTGACAATCTAACATGACTTTATTTACAAATAAAATGATAAATAATTCCACATCCGGCTCAGGGCCTGTGGCTCAACGGGCTAAGGCGCCAGCCATGTACACCTGAGCTGTCGGGTTCGAATCCAGCCCAGGCCGCCAAAACAACAATGATGGCTGCAACCAAAAAATAAATAAATAAATAAAATAAAATAATTCCACATCCGAAGACTGAAAAATATGTATCTTGCACATAGATCAGAATAAATACTAGAGCAAAAGTTAAGTAGGAGGTACTCATTCAATACTGTAGCTACTCCTAAGCAGAATCAAGTCCAGAAAGAAGACTTACTTCTTAGGGGTTAATAGACTTACAAGGAGACACTTTTACAAAGGTTTATTTTGGCAGTCCACTCTTGCTTTAATCACTGGCTAAAATGGAATTAGTTCACAAGTTACGGAAATAATCACAGAATCTTATTACTGACATCCAAAAGTCTGTTTTTAGTTACAAAAACTAATGTACATGAGGTTCCTAAGACTATTAAAAAAAAAAGAGTACTTTCTCCCTGGTTTTAAACACTGAATTACACTACTTAGCTCTTAGCATTTAGTTAGATACAGAATACTGTTTCTTTAGATTTTATCTAGTCCCTGCAAGGTATACCAAAAGAGAAAAAGATCCGGGAGTTCTGAGACACAACCCTGAGGCTTAGTCTTCAGCATAATTTGAGACTCCCTTGCTGCCAAAGAACTGTGATTGACAACCTGAGCACTTCCAGTTCACTTTGTTCATAATCTCCTCTAGCTGAACCATAAAATGAATAGCTATAGCCACGATTATAGAGAAGCAGTTTGTTTTATTTTTTGAAATAGAGTCTCACTCTGCTGCTTGGGTAAAGTGCTGTGGTGTCATAGATCACAGCAACCTCAAACTCTTGGGATCAAACGATCCTCTTTCTCGGCCTCCCAGGTAGGTGAGACTGCAGGCACCTGCCATAACACCCAGCTATAGATAAACAGTTTCCAAAGCATAAAGGGCCACTGCCAATCCCTTGAAATTGTACTGCTAGTTAAAGGTTACCTAAAGTACTGAATCAAAGACTACAATGTACTTCTAAAAATTTATCCTCTCTAGATGTTACAGTGGTAAATATCTTGTAGGTAATCAGCAAGGACAATGTTATCTACAGGCAGAAAACTGTGGAAGTCACACCACAGTAACTTAGACAAATCACTTTACCTCTTTGTTTCTAGTTCTAAGGGTCTAGAATTCTAGATAGGTTCCTAACCACACAATGAATAGCTGAATAGCATTTTCATCCACTGTCTTTCAAAGACCCACTAGAACAAAATAAACATGAAAAGTAATTGATCCCTCCCTGTAACTATATTTCAAAAGATACTCTGAAATAGGTGGTATTAAAAAAGGATACATTTGAAAGGCCAAAACAAAATTTTGCAAAGAAGTCTTTCCTGTGTGCTTCAAGACTGCTTAGGGGTGGAGGGGAGTAGTTGTAACTACCCTCCAGTGAAAAGGTGCAAATAGAATCCAATCATTCTGTCCCTTTCCCAACTCCTTATTCCGTCTAAAAATAAATATAATTAACCTTTCTGCTTAAGTCCTCAGTGGAAAAAGAAGGTATTCTGCCTTCAAATTCTTCAGTGGATTACAACAATGTCCCCCTCTCCTCAGAAGCTGGTCTTCTCTCATTCACTTTTGCCACCCTCCACATGCTCCACAAAATTATCTGTTCAAAGGCCATAGTCTGACTCACTCCAATACCTACAACCTTCACCACCTTCTCTCTGCTTTTAGGGTAAAAGCCCTGCTGCACTTGACCCCAGATTTCCCCACTTGCTTCCCATATCACTCCCTCCCAGTTTCAACCATGCTAGCCCTATTATTTCTCCAAAGATTTACTCCTCCTATCTCAGGGCCTTGACATACACTGTTCTCTCAGCCTGGAATGTTCTTTTCATTCATACCTTCAGATCTCGGGTCAAAACTTATATCCTCAGCAATGCCTCCTTAGAATCTTCCATAATGGTCATGTTGCTGGTAAACTCTTTTCATATCGCTGTTATTCCTTCAAAGCACATTTCACACTAGCATTATTATGATGAAAATCCATCTCCTGGCCTCGACTGTATACTCTAGGAGGACAGAGACCCTGCCTATTTCCTAAACTCTAGCATCAGCACAATACCTGTTACATGGCATGCACTCAGTATGTGTTAGTTGAATAAATAAGGTAAATAGTATTCAAAAGTCCTTGTTACCTGATCTTAACTCTATTTCCCACTTCTCCACAAAGCAATCCATCACAAACCTACTTTTAACTCCCCCTGAAGCACTGCTCCCCCTTCATCTTCAGCTTTCAAATCCTGTGTCTTTCCCTGCCTATAAAGTTATCCCCATTTCTCTCCATCTGTTCAAATCCCACACTTGCCAAGACTCAAGTATTCCCTCCTCCAAGATACTTCCCTATAGTGACAGTTCATACATCTGCCCTGCGCCACACTTTCAAACCCCTTCATATTCTCTAATTGATAATTACATATAATTAATGCGTCCTGTGTGTTAACTTTTCTCCCCAACATTGGTGCTGGACTATGTACACCCCACTCCTCCACTCTCAGAGCAATTTTCATATTTGATTTTTCCCTAACATACCAGAATTTTCCTCTCTTACTCCCCTATTTTTCAGATAATTCAATGTGCCTTATGTGACCTCTCTCCCCTAAATTCCCTTTCATGGGTTTCTTGAGGGGAGGGGTTGCCTGGCCTTCCCCCATCCTGGTGAACGGTTGAGTTCTCTGGATCCCTGTCCCTTTTCCTTCCTAGAAAGTCCATGTATCCTCTTTTAGGGTCCCTGCCTGCAGTGAGGGGCTCCTACGCCCTTTAAACTACTCACATACAAGTGAGTGCACCCAGTGAAGGCTCTGGCACTAGCTGTGACCTTACACACACCATTCCAGAGCCTCACCTGGGAAACTCTGTCACCTTTCATCCTCCTCCAACAGGCGGCGCGAACTGTGACCCCCACCCAGGAAAAAGGTCACGGCCCGCCGTCTCCTTCCTTTCCGCCTGCGGATAACTTTATAGGCAGGGGAAGGCACAGGATTTGAAAGCTGAATCCGCCTAGGATTCTTTCTCTTTTTCCTTCTTTCCTCTGCCTTGGGGACGGAACCTAGGCCCCAGGTTGCGGTGAACCGGCGCAGAGAAATCGGACATAGCCACCCGGCCAGCTCCAGCTCCAGCTCCAAAGCACGGCCTGGGCCCCCACGCCCGCCCCCCTTCCCTCCCAGGCGGCGACCGCAGCGCAAGCTTTGGCCTGACCAGGTCTCCCTATCCGAGAGAGCCATCGCTCACTGACCCAGGAAGGTGTCAGACGAGGAAGCGGCAGCACCAGCAACAGGTACGGAGGCAGACAGCCTGGCAGACGTTAACGGCTCAACGCTCCATCCCCCCTGACCTAAGCTCCAGCTTCTCAGCTTCCTCGACCCCAGCGCCTACAGAGCAAGTCACGTGCCAGCCGGAACAGTCAGCTGACCGCGGCGCGAGCCGCTCCGCCCACGCGCGCGCCACTGCGCAGCCGCCGCCGCTGCGGGCCTCAGAAGAGGGGCGGGGCTGGGAGGCTCCGGGAGCCGAGGGGCCCGGGGAGGCGGGGCTGGCCGGGGCTTCTCCGCGATAGGTGGGGTCTGCGGCTGCACGCAGGGTGGCGGGCGGCGTGTCGTCAGCCACGTGGGAACGTCACCGCCGTCACGCCTAGCGATACCCCGCTTCGGGTTGCTGCGGGTCAGAATTGGACTCCAGCAGTCTACGCGGGCTTTGTCAGCCCCCTCTTCTGAGTAACAACCTTGTTAGTGCATTTCGTCTGATTCATTTTTCCATTGCAGTCCTCCTCAATTTAATTCCGTAAATGTCCACGAAGCATTTATTGAGCGCCAGGCATATGCTCTTTCTTTTTAGCATTACCCAATTGAACATATCATTCCATGCCACGAGAACTCGCCACACGCAGTTCAACTACATTAGATAATGCGAAACCAAGGAAAGAGTCAGGACAGAAGGGAACAGGGGAAAGCATAGCCTTCAGGGAAAAATAAGCGGCACGGTGCTGTGAGGAGCCCTGCATATTTTATTAGCTTGGGAAGCTAGGTGATATTAACTTAGAACATGAAGTTCTGACAACAGTAGAGACTGAAAATTTGGAAATTTTGAGATTTTCCGATTGTAATCCTTTTGGAGTTGCAGATGAACATGAAGAACCAGAGGGCAAGGGAAAAGACACATCTGGTGTTACATCTGTGGTTGTCTTCTTGGTAGCTGTGTGAATTCACATTTCTAAACTTCAGTTTCTTCACCTGCACAATGGTGGTAATAATGTATTCCTTATAAAGGTATTGCGAAGATTAGATGATGAAGTATGCGTTTAGCACAGTGCCTGGCCCATAGGGAACACCCAGTATGTGGTAACCATTATTCTTATAGACGTAGAATTATAAGACCTAGGTTTTCTGACCTATCCTATGCCTTTTCTACTTTGGGTCCCTGTAGAAATTGACCACAGAATCTCTCCTAGAGCTATGGTATTAGCATGGATGGAAAGTAACAACCAACCAAATTATCCCCAACCTGAGGCTTTTCACCAGTTTGGGGTGAACGTCAGTCAATTTCAATAAATAGTTTTACAATACAGTTTTAGAAACTTGTTAGGAATTCCAGAAGGTTTATCTCCCATCACAAAATAAGCCTAAAGGCAATTTTTTGTTAGCTCAGTGCAGTTCTGTAAAATTTTCTGTGATGATGAAAACATTATATACTCACTATAAGCACAGAACATTTCCCAGATTCTTAATTTTTGAATCCAGGTTTTTGAATTCTGACCTAACACCACTTTCCAATGTTTTAATACCATGTTATACTTGGGGGGCAGTATAGTAGTGTGCTCAATAAATGTTAGTTCTAATTATCATTAGGCTTAGAGTATCTCATTTGAAACTCTAGCAAATATATTGAACATAAGCAGGGAATGATTGGTTTTTAGTGGCTTCTGGTACTAAAAGAATATTTTCACAAAGAGAGAGGAAGCTCACTCTTCTAAATGTGTCTGGTGCAGATACATACTAGATCTCTTAAGTATGCAATGGGCATGCACCTTTCCCTGTATTATAAATAGAATAAGCACCAAGTTAAAAGCACTCATAAGATGCATAGAATTTTTAAAGCCTATAGCACCAAGTATTTCTAGGAGGTCTCCCATCTAATACTAATCAGGCCTAACCCTGCTTTGCTTCCAAGATTGAACACATTGAAGGTGTTTTGGCTGTAGATACTGACAACTTTTTTAAAGAAAAGAAATAAAATTTTTATTTCATTTACTTTTACCTTATTGAAATAGTGAGCTTATTTAATTTGTTTATTTTTGTTTCCCACCATTTCCATTTGTTTGAGGACGGCTGCTGTATCACATTCTCCTACCACAACATTCCATATATACTTAAAAGCAAACAAAGGGTGGAGTTCCATCTTTAAAAACTAAAGTGGCATTTTGGACAACACTTTCTTGGCCATGGAACCTGGACAATATTTATCCAACACAGTAGGGAAAGTCTCACTCTGCATTATAAAAAGGATAGCCAGATAGCAACTGTTCCAAAGTGAAATAAGATAGAAAAAAAAAATTTTTTTTTGAGACAGAGTCTCAAGCTGTCACCCTGGATAGAGTGCTGTGCCATCACAGCTCACAGCAACCTCCAATTCCTGGGCTCTAGTGAGTCTCTTGCCTCCGCCTCCCAAGTAGCTAGGACTACAGGCGCCCGCCACAACCCCCCGGCCATTTTTTGGTTCCAGCCGTCATTGTTGTTTGGCAGGCTCAGGTGTACGTGGCTGGCACCTTAGCCCGTTGAGCCACAGGCGCCGAGCCACCAAGACAGAAATTTTTAACAAACTATTTCTTTTCTTAAAGAGACTTCCTTTTTTTTTTTAACTTTTTTTTTTTATTGTTGGGGATTCATTGAGGGTACAAGAAACCATGTTACACTGGGTTGCATTTGTTGGGTTAAAAAGACTTCTTCTACTGCCAGAAATTTTTTTTTTTTTGAAAATTTTATTTATATTTATTCATGGGCTTCGGTTGCTATTTTGCTAGCTTGATATATTACACTGAGGTGAAGTCCGGACCTTCAGTGCACCCATCACTGAAGCAACACAGATTGTACCCACCAAGTCCCCTCCCATCATCCACCCCTGATTTCTCCACGCCTCCAAGTCTTCCCTGTTCATCATTCCACACTCTGTTTCTATATGTACACATTTAGCTCCCGCTTACAAGAGGAAGCATGGGCTATTTGTCTTTCTGTGTCTGAGTTCCAGAGATCTTGAATATAGCCTCCTGGTCGGTTATCCAAAGCAATTGTTCCCATAAGTGAAGCTTTCGTTTTGGGAAGAGGACCTACTTTTTTGATGCTTGCTTGCATTTTTGCTTTAATGTCTTTTACAAAATGGAAAGTTTTTCCTAGTTTTTTTGCAGGATTCTTGAGCTTTTAATCTTAGTGTTGATAGTTTTGAGTCTTTTATTTTGGCTTTTTTTAATGCATTTCTGGATGTAATATCGCATGTAGATTTGTTTACTGGCATTTTTCTTCAGTTTTCTTTTCATCAAAATCTTCTCCTCCTCATCATTTTCCTTAGGAGCAAGTTTTACTTTTTCTATAGAAATGCTGCAAGTTTTACTTTTTCTATAGAAATGCACTTTGAGGGCAAATCACTTTCCAGACATACTTAAGAGTTACCCGTCCCCCTCTTCGTATTCTGACTCTCCGCAATCCTCCACAGCTACTAAGAGCTGTCCACAGGCACTGAACCGCACTTCAACCATAAGACTACAGGTAGTGAGTGTTATTTCAAAGCTCCTAAGGGAAACCACTGGCTGTGCAGACATTTTCAAAGCTGCCAGTGTTACTTTTATTGGATTGCCTTCATCATTCATTGCCTCTGCTCCAATAATGTGTAATGCATCCTTTGCTCCTAAAGCGACTGTTCTTAAAGATAACTGGTGTTCATTTTCATCATTCTCCAACCTAAAATGATAAGCTTTGTTGGCCTTTAGTTCACAACCAAAAGACAGTCTGAGGCCTTAGGATGCTCACATCTGTGTCCATCGAATCTTCCATGGGAGGGGTGGCACATTCTTAGGTGGGAGAGAAGTCAGACAGAGCCAAGTGACCACGTTCCAGAGAACAGCTGCACAGGCTGGGATCACACCAGCAGTAAAAATTTTAAATTAAACAAAGTGGTAAAATAGTTTAAACAAATAGGGCAATAGGATTTATAACTCTTTTTCACTCCCATATATTATTAAAAGATATCTTGAAAAATGTTACTTAGGAAAATTTCCCTTAGGAAAATACTTTGATAAACTAATAAGATGGAAGATAAACTGATTAATTAGAGGCAAAAAAATCAGAGAGATAACTAAGCTAGTCTTCATTGGAAAGGAATAGAAATTGGGGGGGTGGAAGGCATAGGGAAGAGAAGGACAAAGAAAACAAAGACAAATGACAAATGACCAAGGATTTGTAAAAAAGAAGAGGGTTTAGGACTCTATTTGAGTTTTCTTCAATTGCCATTATGTAACTCCTTTGCCTTCTACCCAAACATTTAATAAATTCTAAGCTCAAATGCTTTACATGAACTGCTTTTTTGTAGAAATTTATGCCATCCAGGTTACATTATATAAAGAGCTTGGACAAATTGATAAAAATCATACTAAGATCCCAAAAGAAACATGAGTAGAAAAAGCACATGAGAAAAGAAGAAATACCATTGGCCAAAACATATGGGAAACATTCTCATTATTTTCTTGAGACAGGGTCTCAGTCACCCAGGCTAGAATACAGTTGCATCAGCATAGCTCACTACAATGTCAAACTCCAAGGCTCCAGCAATCCTTCTGCCCACAGAGTAGCTGTGACTACAGGTACATGCCACCTCACTAAAATAATTTTTCTATATTTTAATTTTATTATTATTGTTGTTATTATTTAGAGACAGAGTCTTGCTCTGTTGCCCAGGCTAGCGTGCAGTGATGCAATTATATTTCACTGTAGTGTCAGACTACTGGGCTCAAGCAGTCCTCCTGCCTGAGCCTCCTCAATTGCAAGGACAATAAGTATGTGTTACTATACCCAGATTTTTTTTTTTTTTTAAAGAGACAGAATCACTCTTGTGCCCTGGGTAGAGTGTCGTAGCACCAACATAGCTCATATTAACTCCAAACTTTTGGGCTTGGGCAATCTCTTGCCTCAACCTCCAGAGTAGCTTGGACTACAGCCACCTGCCACTACACTCAGCTAGTTTTTCTATTTTTAGTGGAATCTTGCCTCTTTCTCAGGCAGGTCTCCAACTACTGAGTTTAAGCAATCTATTCACCTCAGCCTCCCAGAGTGCTAGGATTACAGGTGTGAGCTACGACACCCAGCCCAGCTAATTTAAAAATACATATTTTTTGTAGGAAAGGAGTTTTGCTGTATTGCCCAGGTTAGTATCAAATTTTTGGTCAAGGTGATCCTCCCACCTCAGCCTCCCAAATTCCTGGGATCATAGGCATGAGCTACAATTCCAGGCCCCTTTGAGAATATTTCTAAGCATGCATATATGCAGCCTATGCCGTAGTCTCAGCAAGTTAGTAAATGCAGATACCAATTCTGAATCCAGGCTGCCTGACTCCTAGGCCTATGTTCCAAACATGAATTCATCTCCACTGCAGCTTAAAGCCTCTTGTCACTCTGTCTCCTAGACCTGCAATTCCCAATCCTTAGGCCACCAACTGGCACCGGTCACTGGCTTGGTAGGAACTGGGGCTGCCCAGCAGGAGGTGAGTAGCAGGGGAGCCAGAAGCTTCATCTGTACTTACAGCCACTTCCCAGCACTTGCCTCACCACCTGAGCTCCACCTCCTGTGAGATATACAGCAGAATTAGATTCTCATAGGAGCGCCAATCCTACTGTAACTGCGTATGTGAAGGATCTAGATTGCACTCTCCTAGAGAATGTAATTCCTAATGAACTGAGGTGGAGATGTAAAGCACTAGAATCATCCTGAAACCATCTCCCACACTGGTCCATGGGAAAATTGTCCTGCCTGAGACCAGTCCCTGATGCCGAAAAGATTGGGGACTGGTGTCTTAGACATGTTCCTTTATGCTCTGGTTTCTCAAGGCACTCTTCTGGCATCTAGCAAATCTTTTTTATGTTACATTTTATCAGCCTTACCAAGACCACCTTTTATTCAGAGAGGCTTAAATATGCAATGTACATGGTAAGCATTCAATAGGTGGTAGCAGAATAGACTTCACAACCAAATGAAAGGCCAGATTTCAAACATTTTATGACAGAGGGTTGGGAAGGGAAGAAGTACTGTGTTATCTGAGTAATTAAATCTGTCATTTCTTTTCTTCTGTTCCCTGTATTCTTGGTCCCTGAACTAATAGAACTTGTCGTCTGTGTCATTATCTCCTTAGAAATGTTATCAGATCTTCTTAGAAGCAGCAAATGTTTATAGAAATAGAAAGATTTTTTTAAATTAGTTCTGCCCTCCCCCCTTCATTTTAGGATCTTGTTCCCTTTATTACTACTTTCTAATATGTTCAGTCCAGCTTTATATGACACAGTGGAAATGGCTTTGAACAACCACTGTCCTGTATTAAGAGTGGATGCCTATGGACTAAATCTATTTAATTTTCATCTTGTTTCTGCTGAGTAGTCTAAAAATGGTAGGATAGAAAGTATTCAGTAATTATATGATGCACCAATCCAATTAGTGATAAAACTGATATACTGCATTTAATAATCATGAATAGCATCTCTTTAGTCACCTAATTCCTGAATTTACAAATGTATATCTGTCAAAATAATAATAATACATAGGACAACTGAATGGGGGTGGTGTGGATATAAAAAATTATCAACAGAGGGACTAGGTGTGTGATTACTGTGCCTGTAATCCCAGCACTTCAGGAGGCCAAGATGGGAGGATCGTCTGAAGCCAGGAGTTCAAGACCTGCCTGGGCAACATGGTGAGATCCCATTTCTACAAATGTTTAAAATTATCCTGGCATGGTGGTGCATGCCTGTAGGCCTGGCTTGGAAGAGTGAGGTAGGAGAATTGCTTGAGCCCAGAAGTTGGGGGTTGCAGTGAGCTATGATCACACCATGGGACTCCAGCCTGGGTAACAGAATGAAATCATGTCTCTTAAAAATATATATTATCAGCAGAAGTGATGAACACTCATCTTAAGTGAGTGCTTTGAGTGCTTCTATCTCAGCCCTTACTTTTTTTTTCGTAGAGACAGAGTCTCACTTTATCACCCTTGGTAGAGTGCCGTGGCATCACAACTCACAGCAACCTCCAACTCCTGGGCTTAGGAGATTCTTTTGCCTCAGCCTCCCGAGTAGCTGGGACTACAGGCACCCGCCACAATGCCCGACTATTTTTTGTTGCAGTTTGGCCAGGGCCAGGTTTGAACCCACCACCCTCGGTATATGGGCTGGTGCCCTACCCACTGAGCCACAGGCACCATCCTCAGCCCTTACTATTTTATCAAATGTCTTTATTTATGTGACTACTGTTGGGAAACAATTCTTCAGGGATCTCTCACATTTCTGCAGGTCTTATGAATAGAGGCACTGCCTTTATTCCAAACAATCTTTTCCCTTTTCCTCCTCCTCCTCCTCCTTTTTTTTTTTTTTTGAGATAGTCTCAGTATGTCAACCTCTGTAGAGTGCTATGGTGTCATAGCTCACAGCAACCTCCAACACTTGGGCTTAAGTGATTCTCTTACCTCAGCCTCCCAAGTAGTTGGGACTACAGCTGCTGGCCACAACACCCAGCTATTTTTTTTGTGGTAGTTGTCATTGTTGTTTGGCAAGCCTAGGCCGGATTCGAACCCACCAGGCCTGGTGTATGTGGCCAGTTCCCTAACCACTGAGCTATGGACCCCAAACCCAGATAATCTTTTCAAGGATATTTGTGTTGCAAAAAGCACTGTGAAATAGAGATAATATCTTCCTCTGGAGCAATAGCCACACCTAGGTACAGCATAAAATGTTTAGGTTCTCTGAAGTCAAGGTTACTGTCCTATAATGAAACCAACTGTGTGACCAAGCCTCCATCCAGGCCCATCACATTCCCCACCCCCCGGGAATGCAAGGGGAATTGACACAAATATGCAGATGCTTACACTGCTGGCTGTGCTATGAATAAGGGTCCTCTGTCTCTGATCCAGGAGTCTTATGTCTCCTACCAACCTCCATAAAACTCATAGGCCAGGCTAATTTTTAAGGTAAAATCTCAGACTCTTCCTGGTTCTTGATTGTGCTAATGACAAGGATGAGATACATTAGAGACACAGCTCTCTAAAAAAGAAAGGATGAGGTCTAATAGACTAATCGATGGAATTTGAGGGAAGTCCATGTGAAATGATAGTAGTTGAAATTGTATGGTTGTTGGGAATCACTGGGGTTTGCTGAGCCATTAATGGTCCTCTACTTCACTGCCCGTTAATGAGGAGGAACTGGGAGGTTGGTAGCAGGCCACATTGTCTGTCTCAAAGACTCCATGTGAGACCATGGTTATTACTAACTCTCCTCCAAGCAGAAGCACTTCCTTGTCATTCTGGCAATCAACTTCAAGTCCATCCTCTGTTATGATTAGTTCTTTACAATGACCAGTCATAGGTAGGTAGACTGAACAACCATCTCAAAGATTGTAAGAATGACAGTTGGTGAGTACAAGTCATCCTACAGTGGTACATGGGGCCAAAGTGGGGTCATAATAAGTTGCTGTAAGTTTACTAAAATGGCCGTGTCCCTTTTGTGTAACTCTTGCAGATGAAAAGTCTGGGGGTTGGTAGGGAATGATTAGAAAAAAGATGAAGTTATAGATCCTGAAATGAGATGCACTGATCTTCTGATGATGGAGGAAGAACAATCACCCTGCACCTCAGAAGATGTGGGCTAGGGAGGAATCTTAATGATTTTTGGCTTTTGGAATCATCCCTAGAACCTCCCTCGGGAAGGGAAACATCTTAATGTGCTTCTCCTAAACTATTGTAAGCACCTTAAGACTCACTGCTGGGTCTGCTATCCCACGCCACATGGCTGTGACCACGGTGTGATTATCATTCTCCTTAACCTTACCAAAAAGTCTATCTGAACAGCAGGGCATATCCCCAGCTTCTACACCTCCCACACAAAACATCTGCCAACACCTCTAGACGTCTTCCTCAGGCCCATTCCCATAGCCATTGCTCATACATTCCATAGGGTAGATAAATGTCACCTAACTGGTGACAGGGACAAACGAGAGAGTTTGCACTGACTGCCCATAGGCAGGCCCTCTATAAAGGAAGACTAGATTTGATTATGCAAAGTGACCTGAGAACCCTAAGCTTTAACAACTGAACAAGAGGCCAATATGACGGTCTATTGACCTGTATGGTGTAGGTCTCATTTTTGGAGGTCCCAATAACTGAAAGTAAACAACGCTTTCTTTTCAGGGCTGCCATGGGTACCCTCAGAACTACCTGCAAGCCAGGCACTATCTTGAGTCTCTCCCCAAACATGGTGACTTACACCTTAGAAGTAAGCCTAAGAGATCTTCAAGTGCACATCACTAGTAGATCTCAGAGACCTCAGACGACTGTGGAGATTTCTCCAAAATGAAGCTTCCTTTCATTGCCAGGAGGATCTCCTCCAAAGGGCTGACTCATTATTTATACACAATCAGCAGTCGTTTATTGCTACAATGGAAGTCATTCAATTAGAAAAAGCAGTAGAAAATTTGTCCTTGACTTTAGCTTAAGTGATGAATGATCCTTGGTCCTAGAAGGCGTTCAGGTTAGCCTCAGCTTCTTAGCCAGATGTGTCATAGATAATAGCCTTTTGGGCCAAGGCAGAGGAGTCTGTCTAGTTGTTAACACATGTTTTGTGCATACATTTTAATGCCTTGGGTCACAGGGAAAAGTCAATTCAGAAACTTAAAGAGTGATACCTCGCCCTGACTCTTATTAAGTCAGACCCTGACAGTTTATGGTATTGGGCCAATGAATTGATTCTGAAAACCTGAGGAGAATATTTGAGGTCAGTGCTTCAGGATAGCCTCCTCCTGCTACTGCTTGAATTCCTGTTGATAGTGGCCTTGATAAGATGCTGCCTGTGACAAACTGAACAGATTTGGTCCCAGGCTGGACCAACCTATCAGTTAGGTTAAGCAGAATAGCCAAAACAGTGGTATATCTATGGGAAAATTCACCAGAAGCAAAACAGTGTAGAGATCAGGGGTAGATTTCATTGGGAGACAATATTCCATTTTCTTGCATTTCTGTCTTTGTCCTGGACTCTTTTCAAGGCTGTTTGTACAACAGTGTTGGAAGATTGAGCTAGTATCTCCCTTCAGAACAAATGGCAGATAAAGCTTTTTTAAAAAATGTATATTTATTTTAGAATAGATTTCAATTTATAGAAAAGTTATGAAGGTAGCAGAGAGTTCTTAAATACTCTACCCTCAGTTTCCACTATTAACATCTTATGTTACTATGGCATATTTATCTAGGTAAGCTTTTGTTACGTGGTCTGAAAGATTTAAGTTCCCTAAGTCCAGGGTTCCTTCCCTACAATGCAACCCACTGTGACTCAGGCAAAAAACTGGGTCCATCTACATAAACCCTAAGGGACTTGGAGGCGAGGGGAGCTGACAAACACACCATTATGCTCCTGCTGCCATGCCATGAGTAATACAGTTCTTTTTCTCTGACCCAGGAGACTTGTGTCTTATGCCAGAGTCTATTAAAATATGGCAGACTAACTTGTTAGCTTGCACACAGGATAAAATCCCAAACCCTTCACATTTTTTGACAATCCCCACATGACTATACATTCCTTGCAGGCATGGAACAGGTTCCTATTCAATAAATACATATTGAGTTGAACTAAACTAAAGTGAACTAATAATTTAAAATGAATTTGAGGCCAGACTGGTTTCTGCATAGAAGTTGGTCATACTGGTCTTTGCTTCTTCAGTTGAAGGGGAATGGAACATGCTGTACTGGCCCATGGGAGTAAAGCAATCATTGGTTGGTAGGGGTGGAGATGGGAGAACAGTGGAGTGTTAGGGGGGTTGGATGGGTCAGAGCTATCTGCAGGGTGTTAGGGAAGTCTAGAGTGAAGATGCATTAACAAAACCTGGTATCCAAAGGACGCAGGAACAGACTTCCACTACTGCAGTCGTGTAATCAAGAGGGTGCAGGAGGAGGAGGATGCTGAAAGTCATGTCCGCATAGCACAGTGACAGGATTCTGGCAGAGATTGAGAGAGCTCTATCAGCCACTAGGAGGGCTCTGGCTCCTGGCCTGGAGTTCAGCTGGAAGATTCTAGTCCTGAGCTCCAGGTGCTGTGGTTCCTGCCTGTTAATCCTAGCGCTCTGGGAGGCTGAGATGTGAGGATCGCCTGAGGTCAGGAGTTTGAGACCAGCCGGAGCAAGAGTGAGACCCAGTCTCCAACAAAAATAGAAAAATTTAGCCAGGCATGGTGGCACTTGCGTATCTAATCCCAGCTACTCAGAGGCTGCGGCCAGAGAATTACCTGAGCCCAGGAGTTTGAGTTAGCAGTGAGCGGTGATGATACCACTGCACCCTAGACAGGGCGACTTGAAAAAAGAAAAGTATGCAAAACCTGGATTCTAGAGTAAACAGGGTGGGTATGTACCTTCAGAAGTAAAATTTATAAGATCACTTGATGAAGGGTGTAGACACAGCATGTTTAATACAAATTATTTTAATAGATATTAACATCTGACAAAATATTTTTTGCATAACTGATTCTCTGGGGACATGAGAGTTTTGTGATTGTGGAGAGGAAGCACGGATTCAACACACAGGAGGGGGGCTGCAAAGCTCTCACTCCGAGGTACTGCAGAGAGCCAGGGACCCTGCGATGAGCCGGGTGGGCCCGGCTCTGCCACTTGCTAATCTGTACAAATCTCAACATTCTCATCTGTAGCCCTCCTTCACTGGCTTACGCACATACTAGAACTGAATGAGGTTAGTGCACATAATACATTTAAGCAAGCATCTGGCACCCAGTGACTCTTCACAAAACACTAGCCGTAATGATTACCACTTTTATGAAAAGAATTAGAATGCAAGGAGGGGAATGCAGTCTCAAAAAGGCAGGAGCCAAGTTACTAGAACAGAGGCAGCTGGTCAGTCAGACACAAGGCTAAGCATCAGGACTGGCCACATGGTAAGCTGAAGGCTCACAAGCCTGCTCCAAAGGATGGGTTCAGACACGGGGGCAGAGCTCTGAGTCCCAGAACAAGGCTGATGCAGAAACTGAACATGAGCAGCAGCTAAAGAACTGCAGCAACAATCACAACCTATTTTCTGTTAAAACACACACACACTTTTAAAACTTCTTTTTTAATGGAGGTAGGGTCTCTCTATGTTGTACAGGCTGGTCTGGAACTCCTGGTCTCAAGCGATCCTCCTACCTTAGCCTCCCAAAGTGATAGGACTATAGGTATGAGCCACGGTGTCCTGCCTGAAACGTCTTTTTTAACTTGAGCTTTTCAAAGTTAAGCCCAAGAGCCCATCAATACACGAATGGATTAATAAACTGTGGTACATGTATACCGTGGAATATTATGCAGCCTTAAAGAAAGATGGTGACTTTTCCTCTTTCATTTTTACATGGATGGAACTGGAACATGTTCTCCTTAGCAAAGTATCTCTAGAATGGAAGAAAAAGTATCCAATGTATACACCCCTAATATGAGATAAATTCTTTATCGTTCAAGTGAAGGCTACAACCCATTTATTGCACAGGAAGACGGAGAAAGGGGAGAGGGAGGGAAGGGGAGGGAGAGACTAGGGGGAGATGGGACAAAGGGTGAGATCACATGTGTGGTACATATTCGAAGGGTCAGGAGAAAACTTCTAAATATGGATCAAAAATGTTTCCATATAGTAAACGAGAAAATATCACGAACGGTATGTCAATCAAGTTGATAAAATATCTCAGATTGCATGTGAAGCCTCCACACTGTACCCCATGGTTGAACTAATGTACACAGCTATGATTCAATAAAAAAAAAAAAAAAAAAACAAAGTTAAAATATCATTAAACACCTAGATCTCACTAAAACGATCCCTGACATTAACAACACC